>JAWZYT010004866.1:45000-47500 GCA_034508575.1 Petrolisthes manimaculis
GAAAAGAATGAAGGAAGGAAGGAAGGTAAAAAAAATCAAGTAAAGAATGAAGGAAGAAAGGAAAGAAGGAAGGAAGAAAGGAAAAAAGAAAGAAGGGAGGAAGGAAGGAAGGTAAAAAGGAAAGAAGGAAGGAAGAATAAAGGAAGTAAGGAAGGTAAAAAGGAAAGAAGGAAGAAATAAGGAAAGAAAGAGGAAAGAAGGAAAGAAGGAAGGAAGGAAGAAAAGAAAGAAGGAAAGCAGGAAGGAAAGAAGGAAAGAAAGAAGGAAAGAAGGAAGGAAAGAAGGAAGGAAAGGAGGGATTAACTTCTGGGAATTAAACCCCCCCAGAATAAGAATGTGTGTGTGTGTGTGTGTGTGTGTGTGTGTGGAAAAATATGTCTTGGAAACTTTCTCTTGTCCAGACCATCTTAAATGCACACACACACACACACACACACACACACACACAAGCCAATAAAAAACAGAGAGAGAGAGAGAGAGAGAGAGAGAGAAGAGAGAGAGAGAGAGAGAGAGAGAGAGTACACCCAATAAGGCTTAATATTGCTTTTAATAATAACGTTTGGTGAACCTTATCAACCACTATTAAAACATATATATATAATGAAGATATTTAATTACTCTCTCTCTCTCTCTCTCTCTCTCTCTCTCACTTTTTTTCTCTCTCTCTCTTTCTCTCTCTCTCTCTCTCAAGTAATTATACCTCTCGTGACGTCACTAGCTCATTCTCTGACGTCATCACTTACTTACATCACACACACACACACACACACACACACACACACACACACACACACTCACACTCACACACACACACACACATTAACACTCACACACTTTCATTCATACGCCAATGTACACACACACACACACTCAGTAATATATTGCACACACACACACTCACACACACACGCACACACACACTCATTCACACGCCAATGTACACACACACACACACACACACACTTTCGTTCATACGCCCTACCCTTCTTTACTATTTCCGTCTGTCTATCCATCTATCTATTTATCTATCTATTCATTTATCGATCTGTTTGTCTATTTATCTATCTAGCTATCTGCCTGTTTGTCTATCTATCTATCTAGCTATCTGCCTGTCTGTCTATCTATCTGTCTGTCTATATATCCATCTATCTATCTGTCTGTTTATCTATCTATCTAGCTATCTATCTGTTTGTCTATCTATCAATCTGTCTATTTATCTATCTGTTTGTCTGTCTGTCTGTCTATCTATCCATCCATATATCTATCTGTCTGTCTACCTGTTTATCTATCTATCTATCTATTTGCCCATCTATCTATCTGTCTATCTCTCTATTTATCTATCAGTCTGTGTTGGTATCTATTTATCTATCTATCTATCTATCCATCAATCTATCTATTCATCCATCTATTAATCTATCAACAGAGAGAGAGAGAGAGAGAGAGAGAGAGAGAGAGAGAGAGAGAGAGAGAGAGAGAGAGAGAGAGAGAGAGAGAGAGAGAGAGAGAGAGAGAGAGAGAGAGATAGAAGAGAGGAGAGGAGAGAGAGAGAGAGAGAGAGAGAGAGAGAGAGAGATGATGATGACGTCAGAGCCTGAGCTAGTGACGTCATAAGGGGGGAAGGGGAGGGAAGGAAGGAAGGAAGGGGGAAGGAAGGAAGGGGGGAAGGAATGTGACGAAAAAATAAGGAAGGAAGGAAGGTTGGAAGGAAGGAAGGAGGAGAAAGAAGGAAAGAAAGGAAGGAAGGAAGGAATGAAGGAGGGAAGGAAGGAAATAGGAAGAAAAGGAGGGAAGGAAGGAAATATGGAAGGAAGGAAGGAGGGATGAAGAAAAAGTAAGAAGGAAAGAGAATTAGAATGAAGGTGAAAGAAAGAAGGAAAGGAGGAGAGATAATGAAGAAAGGAAGGAAAGAAGGAAGGAAAAGAGAGAAAAGGAAGGAATAGTGAAGGAAGGGAATTAAGCAAAGGAAGGAAAGGAAGGAAGGAAAGAGAAAAATAGATAATGAATGATGAAGGAAGGAAGGAAGGAAGGAAGAAAAGGGTGGAAGGGAATGAAGGAAGGAAGGAAGGAAAGAGAGAGGAAGGAAGAAATGAAAATGAAGGAAGGGAAATAAATAAAGAAAGGAAAGGTGAGGAAGGAAAAAAATAGGAAGGAAAGTGAAAGGAAGGAAAAAAAGAAGGAAAGTGAAAGGAAGGAAAAAAAGGAAGGAAAGTGAAAGGAAGGAAAGTGAAGGAAGGAAAGTGAAGAAAGAAAATTAACGAACAAGGAAGAAAGGAAAGGAAGGAAGAAAGCAAAGAAGGAAGAAAAGAAGGAAGGAAAGAAGGAAGGAAAGAAAGGAAGAACAGAAGGAAGGAAAGAAGGAAGGAAGGAAGAAGTGAAGGAAGAAAATTAACGAACAAGGAAGCAAGGAAAGAAAGGAAGGAAAAAAAGAAGAAAAGAAGGAAGAAAAGAAGAAAGAAAAGAAGGAAGGAAGGGAAGGAAGAAAAAAAGGAAAAAAAGAAGG
>JAWZYT010004866.1:50000-59505 GCA_034508575.1 Petrolisthes manimaculis
AGAGAGAGAGAGAGGGGGGGGGAGGGAGAAGGGGGAGGGATGGTTATGCAAGGAAGAGAAGAAGAGGGACAGAAGAAGAGAAGGAAATTAAAGGAAAGAAGGAAGTGGGAAAAGGAAGGTTGTGTAAGAGAGAGAGAGAGAGAGAGAGAGAGAGAGAGAAAGGGGGGAAGGGGGGGAGTGAATAGTTGTATAAGGGAGGGAGGGAGGGAAAGACAGGGAGGGGGATAGAGAGAAGAGTAGGTCGATATGTCAGAAAGAGAGGGGAATGGGAGCGAGAGAGAGAAAGTGAGAGAGGGAGGGAGGGAGGGAGATAGAGAGGGGAGGGGGAGAAGGGAGGGAGATAGAGGGGAGAGGGAGGGAGATAGAGACAGAGGGGAGGGAGAGAAGGGAGAAATTGTGAGTGAGAGTGAGAGAAAGAGAATGAACGATAGCAACTATTGTGTGAGAGAAAGTGAGAATTAGGGTACAAGAACAATTATATAACAGAGAGAGAGAGAGAGAGAGAGAGAGAGAGAAGAAAGGAGAGGGGGTAAAGAGAGAGAGAGAGGGGGGGACCAAGTACTGCGGGGGTGTTGGTGGGTAGCGTGTGTGTGTGTGTGTGTGAGTGTGTGAGTGTGTGCGTGTGTGGGGGTCGTTCAAGGGTCGTGTGGGGGTCGTTTGGGGGTCGTCGTCCCCTTTAGCCGTCAAGGGGGGTGTAAAAGGGGGGCACTGGAAATTCACCCCACCCCTTTGGTCTCCCTTCCACCAATCAGGGATCACCAATTCTCCTTTAAACCAATCACAGGGCTCCATTTCTCCCCTCATACGCATCGGGACCAATCAGCATCCAGTCCTTCCCCTCTCAGCCAATCAGAAGGCTCAGGATCAGCCTCCCCGGTGGTGTAGCCAATGGGGTTGTGTGTGTGAGTGTCGGGTGGGAAGATGGAGTTAGAGGGAAGGGCGGGGTGAGACAGAAGCAGCCAAGAGACTCCAAAAAAGCTCTCTCTCTCTTCCTTCCATTCCCTCCCCGCCAGCCCGCCCGTCCAAACCTTAACGTGGGCGTGACGTACCGCCCACACGCACACATACACACACGTACACACACACAATACCGCCCGTCTTCCTCCCTGCCTTGCCTCCCACACATACACACACACACACACTATACCAGTCTACCAGCCAAAGAACCAAACAGGACAGAGCGTCAGTTGTTACCCAGCCAGCCTACCAGACACACCAACCACCCATCAGACCCCAGCCACACAGAACACCCCTCACTAACCAGCCAGCCAGCCCACCAAGCAGGCAGGCAGCCACTCAGATCCACCCACACACCCCAAGACCCCCACACCCACACACCAACGCTGGCTTCACCTTCAGAGAGAGCGTCTGGTCTTCAGCTCACTATCATGGACAACCGCTTTGGAGGCAACATGTCAGCCGCGGCCTCTCCCTGCCTGTCCCCAGCACACAGACCCAGCTCTCCTGCAGCCCATAGGTGTAAGGATGACTACGATAGACCACCAAGGGACATCGGGACTCTCACTTATACAGGTTCGTGTATTTATTGTTTTGTTTTTTTCATTTTCCTTTGTGGATGTGTGTGTGTTTGTGTGTCAAGGCCTGTTCACAATAGGAAACAATGTGGCTTCATAGGTGTTTTCATTCTCCTTTGTGTGTGTGTGTGTGTGTGTGTGTGTGTGTATGTGTCCACACTAGAAAACAATGTTGTTGGGATACATTGTTTGTAAACTTTGCCTGTACTCAAAATATGGAGTGAGGTGGTTAGTGCTCCTAGGATATTCTGCATTTGACGTTGATTTTATAGTACAAACAAACAAACAAATAAGAGTAAAACTATAAACGCTTGTATGAACGAGGAAATTATAACTAGGAACATTTCATGGTAACTTTGTTTTGGTCCAACTTAACTTGGTATCTACAGTATATCACCGGAATGTATGTACAGTTGCCCAAGGAATGACTGCAACCAAATTAGCTGGTGTGTGGCAATATCTGGCAGCTGATCCAAAGTAAACACTCGTATTTTATCAATGGATCACTCAGAACCAATAACTTTTGTATGGATGGATGTTATTGGCTTCAGCTCATTACATTAATCCTTACAAAGGTTATAGGTTCTTAGTGATCCATTGATAAAATACGAGTGTTTACTTTGGAGTAGCTGCCAGATATTGCCACACACCAGCAAATTCGCTTGCAGTCTTTCCTTGGGCAACTGTACAGTCACCAGTTTAAATAAGTATCGATTTATTGTTGTTGTTGTTGTTGTTTGTAATCCTCTGACATAACACTTATCTTATTATCTTATCTGTCTCATTTATATAATTATAGACTTGTTGAAGCTTCTTTAATTAAGGGACCCTATGTGTGTGTGTGTGTGTGTGTGTGTGTGTGTGATGTAGTCAGACAATTGGAGGTGAACGAGTCTTTAGGTGAGGTGGCTAAATGGTTAATGTGATGGACTCGTAATCTATTAGTCGGGAGTCGATTCCTCTCAGGTGTATGTATGAGGGACTGAGAATATATTTACTCTTTCGATTTGAGTTTGAGGCACTAACTATAAGGCCACCGAACGTCGTAAAACACACACACTGGTACCATAACACCCTCACTGGTACCATAACACCCTCACTGGTACCATAACACCCTCACTGGTACCATAACACCCTCACTGGTACCATAACACCCTCACTGGTACCATAACACCCTCACTGGTACCATAACACCCTCACTGGTACCATAACACCCTCACTGGTACCATAACACCCTCACTGCTACCATAACTACCTCACTGCTACCATAACACCCTCACTGGTACCATAACACCCTCACTGGTACCATAACACCCTCACTGGTACCATAACACCCTCACTGGTACCATAACACCCTCACTGGTACCATAACTACCTCACTGCTACCATAACACCCTCACTGGTACCATAACACCCTCACTGGTACCATAACAACTGCAGTATTTGGGAATTACCCTCACTTCCCTCTCTCTGTGGCTGGGTACCAGTTCGGAAGTCGTGACGTGTGTGTGTGTGTGTGTGTGTGTGTGTGTGATTAGCAGTTAACCTGGGTCCAGTAACGGGTTTGATGAAGCCTATGATAATGATAATGATAATAATATATTCTTTATAGTCAGCTCTAAATATATCTCAGCGGACTGTACAAAACTACGTCAAATTAAAACTAAATATGTAGTAAGACGAATGTATATAAAAATGTCGGGACATTAAAAAAAAAAAAAAAAAAAAAAATTGCCACGAAACCTGATGTATATGGAAGGAGCGCGTTTCTTGGTGTATAGTCAGGAGGAATCAGAAGCCTCCAAATGTCATACACGATCACAGGGTCCTTAAGGGGGTGTGGGAGTAGGGGACAGGCTTGGGGGGATTTTGGGGGGTGCGGGAGTATAATAATAATAATAATAATAATGTTGTATTGCAGCTACTCAGTCTTCCATTATCTATATATTATGTTATAAACTTTCGATAACAACTAACAGTGTATGTACGAATTTTTGTGGTGTGTGTGTGTGCGAATTTTAGCGGTGTGTGTATGTGTGTGTGTGAATTTTAGTGGTGTGTGTGTGAGAATTTTTGTGGTGTGTGTGTGTGTGAATTTTAGTGGTGTGTGTGTGTGTGAATTTTAGTGGTGTGTGTGTGTGTGAATTTTAGCGGCGTGTGTACGAATTTTTGTGGCCAATTGTACAATAGCCTACCAAAACCTATTAGTATTATATTATAGTTAAGAAATAGACATAGAGTCGTATGCAAGAATGAATGTCCGTGGTGTATGCATGGTTTATACGATGGTGTGTGTGTGTGTGTGTGTGTGTGTCATTGCTCCATCCTTCCTTCCATATTTTCTCTCTTCCTTTCCTTCAGTTTCTCTCGTCTTTTCTCCTTCTCCTCTTGTCTTTTTTAATTAATTACAATGCATATTCATAACTGGTCAAAATATACATCCTGCCTTTAGGTAATAATAATAATATTAATAATAATAATAATAATATTAATATTAATAATAATAATAATAATTTTGGTATATACAAATGATAGATTATTAAACAGTTGCGTATAAATAATGTTTGTTGTAATTATTATGCAGGATTACATAACAATTACATATAAACACCAAAAAAAAAAAAATTTGCTTGAATAACCATAGATAAAATAATTACATCTATAAGCCTCCCCCCCCAAAAAAAAATAACTTATATTACCATAAATAACAATATTAACCTCTCAAAGCTAATAATAACAAGATATCATTCGATGGCAACACCGCCCTTTAATTAAACATCAATAGTTGTCGCAATACCTTTTTTGGCAACTGTACACTCGTGATACGCAATTTCTGACCAGAGACGAACGGCAGGCACCACACACACACACACACACATACCCTGCATTCGAACTCAGCCTCTATAGATATACTGGGTTCAGAAATGATCAATACCAGGCGATTCGAAGCTTTCTGCTCCTCACACTCTGGTCAGAAATTATGTATCACGAGTGTACATTAGAGCGACTTTGCCCAAAAGCTAATCATTTTGTGTTCTGATGAATATCTATCAATAGAAAAAAAATGAACATCATACGGCTAAACCTGTGGACGCTAGACTGTTCACAAACACACGAACAGATAAATAAATAAATATATATCAGGCACCGAAAACAATACACCTCCCCCTTCAGGGCGGTGTAATAATTGCCTTAAGAGACCCTGTGATGTTGTCAGAAAATTGGAGGTTAGTGAGTCCTTCAAACATTGCCACGAAACACCAATTATAGAGAAGGAGCTTGTTTCGTGGCATAGTCAGGAGGAATCAGAAGCCAAGCATCTATTTACGATCGTGTATGAAAATTGGAGGCTTCTGATTCCTCCTGACTATGCCATGAAACAAGCTCATTATTAAATGGTGTTTCGTGACAATATTTGAAGGACTCATTTACCTCCAAATTTCTGACTACATCACAGGGTCCCTTAATAAAAAGCTAATAACACGGTCAAAAGAAAATCTTATATATAACAATTACACCTTAAAAGCTTAAAAAAAATAGATAAAGTTAGATAACAATTTGCCTTTTAAAGCTAAATAAATAAATAAATAAATAAATAAAATGAGCAACCCAATATCCAGCTAATATTTTAATGTACAGTTGAGAACACGTAAAACTTAGACACTTACAATTATAATATAAGGTAACATTTATATAGAAGGCGGGCCACTATACACACACACACATACACATACATACATATACACACACACACACACACATACACACACACACACACACATACATACACACATACATACACACGTGATCTCATCCTATATAAACACCCTAATCATTATGCTCGATGAGGGGCCCCACGCTTGAAGTGTATCGGTTTCAAGTGTTCACAACTGTACACATTCAAAACAGCTGTCGGCAGAAGCTATAATATACTGTATTTAATAAAGTAATTTTATAAATGTAAAATAAATATATGCTAAACCGAATGAAAACCAAAATAGAAAAATATAAATAAAAAAAATTGTCTCTAAAAGTTAAAAAAAAAAAAAAAAGATAAATGATTAAAAAACACATCAAATTTTGTCTCTGAAAACTAAATTGATAACCAAATTAGAAAACAATATATTATTTTTTTCTCTCTAAAAGTTAAAAAAAAAAAAAAAAAAATTGATAACAATTTGTCTCTAAAAGTTAAAAAAAAATATATATAAATGATAAAAAAAAAAACATAAAATTTTGTCTCTGAAAGCTAAAGTATTATCGAAACAAAAACCCACATGTAATTTTTTTTCTTCTAAAAGCTAAACCATTAACGAAATTAGAAAACTTTTTAATAGATAACAAATATTGCCTTCAAAAAGCTGAAAAGAGAGAGAGAGAGAGAGAGAGAGAGAGAGAGAGAGAGAGAGAGAGATTTGAAAGCCATTTAAGGGACTCTGTGATGTAGTCAGAAAATTGGAGGTAAATGATGAGTCCTTCAAATATTGCCACGAAACACACACACCTATATAGAAGGAGCTTGTTTCGTGGCATAGTCAGGAGGAATCAGAAGCCTCCAAATTCTCATACACGATCATAGGGTCCTTAAGGGAAGATTCTACTTGTTGGTGAAATGGAAGGTCTCTGGTTCCTCCAATATATGCCACGAAACAGATCCCCTATTAAAATAATATTAAGGTCGTCTTCTTCGTGGCATAGTTTGGAGGAATCACATGCCTTAAGGACCCTGTGATCGTGTATGAAAATTGGAGGCTTCTGATTCCTCCTGACTATGCCACGAAACAAGCTCCTTCTATATAGGTGTGTGTGTTTCGTGGCAATATTTGAAGGACTCATTTACCTCTAGAAATTTCCTAACTACATCACACACACGATCATTTATTAAGAGATAACAAATAAATAGAGATAGCGAAGAGATAACGAAGAGATAACTAATAAAAATGGAAAACCACAAATAACAATAATTACATTTATAAGCAAAAAAATAAAATAAAATAAGATAACAAGAGATAAGCAAAAACCCACAGATGACAATTACACCCAAAAGCTAAAATGATAAAGATAAAAGATAACCACTAATAATAAACTTAATAATGAGAAATAAAAATAACGAAAGATAATAAAATACAGTGTAAAAATATAGTCATATGATTCATTCAAATTATTCACTTTCATTCATTTTCATTATTCACTTTGATTCACTTTCATTATTCACTTTCATTCACTTTCATTATTCACTTTGATTCACTTTTATTATTCACTTTCATTCACTTTCATTATTCACTTTCATTATTCACTTTCATTCATTTCATTATTCACTTTCATTCACTTTCATTCACTTTCATTATTCACTTTCATTATTCACTTTCATTCACTTTCATTATTCACTTTCATTATTCACTTTCATTCACTTTCATTATTCACTTTCATTCATCCCTGGTCGTAAGTTCAATTCAAATATCTTCACTCATTCATATTATTTTTTTTACTCATTCATATCATTTCACACAGTCACTTATCTATTTTCATTCATTCATTTTGTTCATTCATTCATATTTTGTTCATTAACTCATATTATTTCACTTATTAATATTTTTTCGTTCACTTATATATTTACACTCATTCATATTTTTTCATTCATGCATATTTTTCACTCATTCATATTTTTTCATTCACTTTCGTTACACATTTACATTCTTACATATTATTTTTCACTCATTCATATTTTTTCACTAGTTCGAAATAAAAATCTAGTGAATTGAAAACCCTCCCTCCTCGCTCACATAAAAGAGAGAGAGAGAGAGAGAGAGAGAGAGAGAGAGAGAGAGAGATCGTCCGCCATTTTGGGAGTGACCCAGTTATATCACGACTTAAAGCTTACTCACCACTCTCTCACTCTCTCACTCTCACTTTCTCACTCACTTACTCTCACTCTCACTCTCACTCACTCTCTCTTTCACTCACTCTCTCTCACTCTCTCTCAATCTCACTCTTTCTCTCTCTCTTTCACTCTCTCTCACTCACTCACTCTCTTTCTCACTCTCACTCTTTCTCTCACTCTCTCTCTCTATCATACAGAAATATTCATACATAAACAACAAAACACACACAAACACACACACACACTCATACAGAAACACACACACACACAAACACAAACACACACACACTCTCTCTCTCACACACTCTCTCTCTCACACACACTCTCTCTCATACACAAAGAACAACAAATCATACACACTCTCTCTCTCTCTCTCTCTCATACAGAAACACAAACACAAACACAAACACACACACACACACAAACTGCGTATCATGTGTGTAAAGGAATGTCGCTCCCTCTTTTCCCTTCCCCTCCCCTCTCTCTTTCACCCCCCCCCCCTCTCTCTCACCCCCCTCTCTCTCTTTCACCCCCCCTCTCTCTCTTTCACCCCCCCTCTCTCTAATCAATAAACAATATATTTAATACCATACATACCAACCAACCCTTTGCCATCACTATTACCACTATCACCACTATCACTATCACCACTACCACTATCACTATTACCACTATCACTATTACCACTATCACTATCACCACCACCACTACCACTATCACTATCACTATCACCACTACCACTATCACTATTACCACTATCACTATTACCACTATCACTATCACCACTACCACTACCACTATCACTATTACCACTACCACTATTACCACTATCACTATCACCACTATCACTATTACCACTACCACTATCACTATTACCACTATCACTATCACCACTATCACTATTACCACTACCACTATCACTATTACCACTATCACTATCACCACTACCACTACCACTATCACTATTACCACTACCACTATCACCACTATCACTATCACCACTACCACTATCACCACTACCACTATCACTATTACCACTATCACTATTACCACTATATGTGAAAATTTTATTGTTGCTCTATAGTTGTTGTTGTTGTTATTGTTATTATTGTTGTTATTGGGCCTTAATTTACGCTCATATACTTTGTAATAGTCAATAAGGCGATGTAACTGTAGTGTGTGTGTGTGTGTGTGTGTGTGTGGAGTGTACAGATGCAGGCACATATAACAGACACACTATGTTTATCAAGCAGTGTTCATGGACTCGAGAAATACACACGTTTTCTGCACCTAATAATCTCGAATCAATGAACATCGCGTGCCTCAGTGAAGCAAATGAGACGACAGGACTTTTGCCGCCGACTGTACACTGAAGCTTAGCGGGTTGTTGCTCTAGAGATAATATGTACAGCCGGCGCCAAAGGTCCCGTCGCCAAATCAGCCAAATTGTAAGTGTAAGTAAGTGTGGAAATGTTTATAAACTTCACATGCAGACAGACTCGTGAACTAAAAAATAACAGAGGTGTTTTAATTTAACTTCCGGATATTGTAATTGTGTATTGGTGAATGAGTTGCATGGTTCAGAATTATCCTTTATGTTTTCCTTCAAAGAGCGCTGAGTGAGACGACAAACAAGACTTTTGCCGCCGACTGTATACTATTAACTCCAAGAATTCGTACACACGTTGTAGTTATAGTTTTTAAGGGAATTTTCAATGAACCGAATATGTATAATAACGCTACGGAACTGCAACGCAACAACATGATAATGATTAGATGTCTTTGTTTTGGAATCACTGAATCACTTGGTACACCATTCATTGCAGTACAGTCGGCAGGCTTGGAGTGAGTAGAAAGCCTGTCCCCTTATTCCTGCACCCCCCTAACCCCCCCCGCGGCAAAAGTCCTGTCGCCTCGCTTGCTTCACCGAGGCACGCAATTTTCATAGACTCGAAATTATTATAAGTGTAGAAAACGTGCGTATTTTTCGAGTCCATGAACACTGCCTACATGTCTCAGTGAAGCAGCATGCAGATGAGGCGACATGCAGGACTTATGCCGTCGACTGTACATCTAGAATAATAACCTC
>JAWZYT010004867.1:0-60900 GCA_034508575.1 Petrolisthes manimaculis
ATTTTCTTGGTGTTGCTGCTGCTGATAATTGTGATGTAAAGTCAAGCACAAAATATTCAGATCCGGTGTTCATGCAGTCACGAGTCAAAATAAGTATATATCCAGGTGTGCTTTTAATTAATAACCTGATGGAGTCCACCTAATATTTCCCAATAAATATTCATTGGAATGGTGATGGCAAATGTACCCAGTCGTCATACACACACACACACACACACAGACAGACAGACAGACACGGTCGTCAAATCTTCCGTCACACACACACACAGATTATAAGTAAGTAAATAAGTAAGGTGTTTGAGCCAGGTGGTGGTGGTGGTGGTGGTGGTGTGTGAGTGCCAAATTTAGCGCTGAGGTACACACACACACACACACACACACACACACACACACACACACACACACACACACACACACACACACACACACACACACACACACACGGGAAGTATAAGTGTAGCAGTTTGTGGGAAGGTGGCTTGACTTCTTGTGAGTTCCTCCCTGTTTGGCGTCTGGTGGTGGAGGGGAGTGTATGTATGTATGTATGTGTGTGTGTGAGTCTTAGCTGGGGATTGGAATTACTCACAGATGCCCACACACACACACGAGAGAGAGAGAGAGAGAGAGAGAGAGAGAGAGGGAGGGAGGGAAACTTCATGAATGTTGTCAACCATTTACATGTTTCCTCTTTGTGTTTGTTGTTGTTGTTGTTGCCAGAAGTCGCCAAACAGTGTTCATATATACTTTGTTCCCAACTCAGTGTGTTTGTAAAGTACATTATGTGTTGTACTGTATTATGTATTCACACCTACTTGATTGTATAAGGTGGTCTGAAAGTCTTTTATGTCATCCCTAAGACCAATAGACCCGAGTGATACCTGCTAAATTTTAAGGACCCTGTGATGTAGTCAGAAAAATTGTGGAGTTGTACGAGTCCTTCAAATATTGCCACGAAACACACACACATACACCTATTTGGATGGAGCTTGTTTTATGGAGTGACCAAGAGTTATCAGAAGTCTCCTCCAGCTTTCATACACGATCACAGGGTCCTTGATTAAGTCGAGTACAATTAGTGATACCTGAATTATTTGGCCCAAGCCTTAGTAATTCAACAAGTATACTGACAGACAGAAGGACAGGAATGCAAGCAGATAGAATAGGAGACTGACAGGCAAGCATACAGAGACAGACAGCTTAATAACAGGCAAGTAGACAGATACAGACAGATAGACAGCTTAGTAACAGGCAAGCATACAGATACAGACAGAGACAGATTAGTAACAGACAGACAGACACAAATTCAATCAGGCAGAGACAGATTAGTAACAAGCAAACAGACAAACAAACAAGAATGCAAGCAGACAGGTAGACAAACAGGAATGTAGGCAGGCAGGCAGGCAGTTGGGTTGGTTTTGGTTTGGGTTGGGTAGGGAATGGTATAGGGGAGGGGGGGGGGAAGGATGTTACAGTACTTTAAATGAAGACATGGCATCTCTTAACACTCCCAAGAAGATGGATTGTATACGTGATGTTGCCCATTAGTGTTTTTTATTTTCCATTTTATAGTTTTTATTGGGTCGTCTGTCTGAAGGGGAATTATTTTTCTCACTCGGGTATATTTTCTTCTTTGTTTATTTAGGTATTACATTTTTTATTGTGGTAAGGTAGGTGTGTAGAGAGAGAGAGAGAGAGAGAGAGAGAGAGAGAGAGGCGTGTAGGAAGGGGATATACGTGTGTTGTGTTGAAGGGCGTGTAGTTTTGAAAGTAAACACGCCTCCACCACCAACATACTTTCCGCCACCACGCCCCCTTCCTTTCTCCTTCATCCTCTTTCTCCTTCATTCTCCTTTCTCCTTCATCCTCTTTCTCCTTCATCCTCCTTTCTCCTTCATCCTCCTTTCTCCTTCATCTTCTATTCATGTTCATCCTCCATTCTTCCTATTTTTCTCCTTATTTTTTCTCCTTCATTTTTTTTTCGTTCCTCCTTTCTTCTCATTTTTCTCCCAATCCTCATTCCTTTCCCCCTTTCTTCTTCCCCGCTCTCCTCATTCCTTTCCCCCTTTTCTTCTTCCCCTATTTCCTCTTTCCCCTCTTTCCTCTTTCCCCTCTTTCCTCTTTCCTCCTTCCTTTCTTCACTCCGTGTTTTCCTTACCACTGTCAGTACTGCCAATCCCCCACCCACTCTCAGTATTGCCAACTCTTTCAACTCACTCTCAGAAATTTGTTTGTGGTCATATTGTAAGTTAACGTGTCCTCCAAAGTATTGCCAGGAAACAGCATCCTCGTATCCATAAGTGTCTGTCTGTTTGTTTCGTTGCACAGTTTGGAGGAAGCAATAGTCTACTACATTTAAGGTGGTAATTTTCTTGTGATACATTGGAGTGCCTTGATTCCTCCAAAGTTTACTCGGAAACAGGACCAGATGAGCAAAAATAATGGTGTTCTCTGTTGCTTGGAATAGTTTGGAAGATTCAGTTGCTCCAGATTTACCAACACAACAAAACTTCAATGACGACGCACCTGTGACATGTTATATAATTCTCACCTCCATGATAATAATAACTCGAGTCTCACAGAGTTTCATTTTTACTTCATTTGTACTCGTAAGTTTTCTCGACTCTACTTCCTATTTACCTCCATCACTCCTCCCTCACCTCACTTCCTCTCCTCTCCTCTCCTCTCCTCTCCTCTCCTCTCCTCTCCTCTCCTCTCCTCTCCTCTCCTCTCCTCTCCTCTCCTCTCTTTCTTAACCCTCACACTCCCACCCCTCCTCTACTCTCACACCCCCACCTTCACCCTCTCTCATCTCCTTTCCTTTCCTGTACCCTCCCACTCCCACCCCCTCTCCTCTCCCATTCCTTTTCCTCTCCTTCCCTCCCACCCCTACCCCCTCTCCTCTCTTTTCCTCTCCTCTACCCTCTCCTGTCATCTCTCCTTTTCTCTCCCATTCCTTTTCCTCTCACCTGTCACCCTCTAACACTTCCATCATCATCTTTCTTTCCCCTCATCTCTCCCATCATCTACTTTCACCCTCTCCTTTTCCCCCTTTCTCTCTCATTTTTTCTTCTTCCTCTCGACTATTCTCCATCATCATATTTCCTCCCCTCACTTTCTTTCCCTTCCTCTTCTTCCCCTTTTATCAGCCTCTATCGTCTTATTTCCTCTTCTCACCTTTCCCCTCCCTTCCTTTTTCTACATTCTTTCCTCACCCCTCACGTTATCACCATTCTATTCCCCTTCCTTCCTTCTTTATTCAACCTCTCTTCCCCTTCCTACTTTCTCTACCTTTTCTTCACCTACCTTCTTTATCCACCTTCTCTTCCCCTTCCTCTCTTTCTCCACCTTCCCTCCCTCCCTCCCTCTTCTCACTGTTGACTTTTCAGGGGAGAAAGTTGTATTTTGTTTTTTTACAAGTTTACGACTGAGCAGCACAGTACGCCAGAGAAGCAGCTGGTGGAACATAGTCACGTGGCCAAGACTGTACACACACACACACACACACACACACACAGACGAGGTTTTGTTGATTCGTAGGTGGAGATTCTATTTTTCTTTTTCAGTTCTGATTCTTCACGTACACACACACACACACACACACACACACACCTTTTAAACTCATTGGGGTTGGTTCCTGGTTTCTTGCACATGTATAAAATCGTCTGGTGTTTGTTTGTTTGTTTGTTTGTTTGTGGAGACTATTAATTCGGTTACTGCATCATCGTGTGTGTGTGTGTGTATATGTATGTGTGTGTGTGTGTGTGTGGTAGTGGTGGTATTAGAGGTTATAGAGTAGTAGTGTAAGGCTGTTTCCTGTGTGGTTGTAATGATAGTGGTTGTGGTTGTAATGGTAGTGTTTGGTTGTAGTGGTTAGTGGTGTTCAGTACTGTTTGTTTTTATGGTAGTTTATGGTATAGTAGAGTACGTGTGGTAGTAATGGTAGTAGTGTATTGTACATTGTTTTATATGGTAGTAGTGTTGTACGTGTGGTAGTAATGGTAGTAGTGTACTGTACGTTGTTTAGTGTGGTAGTAAGTAGTGGTAATAGTGTACTGTTAGTTGTCTAGTGTGGTAGTAAGTAGTGGTAGTAATGGTAGTGGTAATAGTGTACTGTACGTTGTCTAGTATGGTAGTAAGTAGTGGTAGTAGTGGTAGTGATGGCTGCTATATTTAGTGAAGTTTTAGCTCTCGCCTCTGCCATGTATTAATAACTTTAGTGGGGCCAGATGGATGGACACCCGCCACCCACCCACACACACACACACACTCTCCTTCACTCCTTCCTTCCTTACTCTCATTCACTCTCGCATTCTTATCTCATTTTCTTCATTCCCTCTTTCGTTATTCTCTCCTTTTTCTCATTCTCTCTTTCGTTCTGCACTCCTTCCTCTTATTCACTTCGTTCTTATCTATTTTCTTTCATTCCCTATATCGTTTTTCTCTCCTTTTTCTCATTCTCTCTTTCATCCTTCCTTTCATCCTTAACGTCACCATTTTTGTTGATATTGGAAATTGTTCATGTTTTAGGAAATGTGTTAATTTGTGATTTTAGGAATTGATGTATGGAAGTTTCATTTGCAAGAATATAAAAACGTGAATGCTCCTCCGCCTCCTCCTCCTCTTTTTTTTTTTTTTTTTTTTAAGGGGGAGGGGAATGCATACACTGAACTAAAATAATCCGTTTCCTGACATAGCATGGAGGAGTCTGCAGCAACCCATTTCGACTCTACTACATATTATATATTCTACCCTGTTTACACACAATGTTTCTTTCTTTTTTACAGTTTTAATTAACATATACAATAATTATAACATTTCTTCTTACAGTTTAACTTCGTGGGTCGAATACTGGGTCCACGGGGAATGACAGCCAAACAACTAGAACAGGAAACAGGCTGCAAGATCATGGTTCGTGGAAAGGGCTCCATGAGAGACAAAAAGAAGGTAATGATAACCAACCAAAAATGAAGCCAACGTGTTATTATTTCCCTCTCACTTATAATATATATACTGTAGTTATCAAATGTCAATGCCACGTGATATTACAGCTGTGATATAGTCAGAAAATTTGACGTACTGTAAAAGACTCCTTCAAATACTGCCACGAAACACCACCAATAGATAAGGAGCGAGTTTCGTGGCGTAGGCTAGTCAGGAGGAAACTGAAGCCTCATAATAATTCCCATACACGATTCTTATTTTCAATCACTGCACTGTACTTACTCGATGCATCACTACATTCGTTTACATCAACGCTTACAACATTTCTAACCACACACACACTCTTTCTCACTACCACTAATACCACACACTCTCATTACCACTAGTACAACACACTCACTCGCTTACACACATACGCACACTCATTACTACTCGCTCTCTCGTACATTTACCACACACACACACACTCTCCCTCTCTCTCTCAAACATCACCTCCAACAGTCTCTTCCACCATTTCTTTCATCCTGTTGGTCTCTTTCATGCTTAGTCTCGGAGCAGATTAGATTAACGCCATTTTCTGTGTGTTTTGGCATTGCACACCTTGTTTTTTATGTGGCCTTCCACCGAGTGAGAGCCATCTGTTCTTATAGAGATTCCACTCAAGACCAGGAAGAATATCAAGGCTTTTCAGATTTGTACTCTTGTCTGTTTTTAAAGATAGTATAGCAAGGAGACACATAAAAATTTAGTTTAGGAATAAATACAGGAATAGTAAAGAAGAGGGAGTTGAGGGGATATTATGTGTAGGAATATGTATACTAAAATAATTAAACCAAGAAATGAGGGTTGATGGAAAAAGATATACTGTAGTAGGAATAGATATACCTTTATTAAATAAATATGAGAAACAACTTCTCATAAGGGACTTGGTATGATTCAGCATTTGTCAGTCAACAGGTGTAGAGTTAAGCATGTCAATTAGATAGACAAACAGATGAAGTGAGAATGAAGGTGTACTGTATTTAGAATGCCCTGTGTACTCAAGACTCACTTATTTGTTCCCGTAGGAGGAGCAGAACCGTGGCAAACCCAACTGGGAGCACCTGAATGAGGAGCTGCATGTGCTCATCACAGTGGAGGACACTGAGAACAGGGCCAAGATGAAGATCCAGCGGGCCATGGAGGAGATCCGGAAACTCCTCGTACCGTCTGTAAGTCGACCCCAACCACCCACTTTGCCCCGCCTCACTTCATCTGGGCGGGTTTATCATACGGGCACCTGTTTCCTTTGTCCTCAGTTTTCAAGACCTGATTGATACAGTACAGTAGTCTATGATTATATTCATAGGTGTTCTATAGTCATCTCTTTAAACATGCAATACGGTATATCAGATTCATAGGCATTTTTTAATCATCTTTAAATAAGGTGAATGGTCTTTAAGCTGGGCAGAGGACGGAGGGAATCGTGCCAGTGTGATAAAATACCTGTGACACTCAGTGGTTCGGCGGGACTTTCGTAAGGTCATCTCATAAGTTGGAAAAACAATGATTAACCCTTAAACTGTGGATTGAGCACAGTTATTTTCTTATAGTTTTCATGCTCTTCTGACCATTAGTACATGTACTGTTCTGTAGTCTAATACTGTAGCTTATTTATTAATATGATTAAAGAACATGTAAGATGATTGTGGTGTAGATATTCATAAATTTATGGACAATATATGGAATTTTTTTGTAATTACAGTACTCTAAAGATAATTTATATAAATTGATAATGTAGTTTAAGGGTTGATCTAAGTATTGGATTGTCTACTGAAGATCCTCGTAAGTCATCTCCCATCTTACCTTGTTCACTTATACTGTACAATGTACATGGAAAAACAAATTAATCTAACTTGAGTAATAAGCAGAAAATCCTCGCTTTTGTGAGAGTGGTTCTGTAGATTAAAAAAATAATTGCAAAATTTCAAATTAGCATTTTGAGATTATCAAAATACGGTCTCTTTCCCTTTGAATATATGGATGGAGAGAAATTTTTAAAAATATAACATTGATATAAAGTGTGTTCGTGAAAAAGAAAAGGTCATATTTTATACAGCATATGTATATAAAGGTTTTGGAAACTGGCTGTAAGAACTTAATTTCAGCATGATCCAAGATACTATTCCTCTGATTGAAAAACGAGGATGGCCTGTAATTAATTCTTGTTTAGACGCAATTGGTTGTGTTCTAAATGCGACATTTTCACTTTTAGCAATTCAAAATGTTTGGGAAGCATTCACACTGCATTTTGGTTTGCAGAATATCATTTGTTAGAGAATAGAATGCTAGTGATATCTTCTCCTGCAATACTTATAAGATCCATAAACCTTCAATCCTCTCTTTGTCAAAATATTGAAAAAGGAAAAGTAAAGATGGGCTTTCTTGATCCCAGTAGATGATGTAACATAGACTTGAACCAGCCATACGAAGCAAAGATGCCGACTGAGAACACAGCTGTAAATTATACCAGGAAAAATAATGATGCTCATAATATTATGCCTTGATTGTACATATATACATACATACATAAACTGTATTACCCCTTACTGTACTGTATAATATACTACTGTGCTTCTGTACCAGTTGGGGCTTATGGTTGTATGCTTAGATGATATTTGTGGTTTCCTCCAGTGTTGTGATTGTGATATTGAATATAACTGGTAGAGGATGAGATTGGTAGATGATATGATTGTAGAAATGGGACATATCAAAAATTGTAGCATCCCCAATTTTTCTAACCATAAATATGAAATACTTTTGTTTTGAAAAGTGAAATTCTGGTCACCACTTATTTTGTTTAAGCATACAATCATTAATTTATATTATCAAGTGTTTGCAGCCACTAGTGTGTTGTTCTATTAGGTGCCATAATTTGTTATACTGAGGACAAGTGTTAATACCAATTAAATGAAGTGGCAATACAACATTTGTGCTGCCGCTGGTGTCGTGAAGTGTTGGGCTGTGTGCTGGAGAAGTCATTGGATTCATTATATTGTTAACGGCATGATGGCACCAAGGTAAAGTCTATGGAGCCTATATAGCCTAGCAGTTATTGTCAGCTCCAACCCCATGACTTCTCTTGGATGTGGCCCATTGTCCGAGACCTTCTCTTGTTGTGGATGTTGGGTCAGCCAGGGTGAGGGGATGATTATATTTTATTTTTATTATTCACATTTTTCCCTCTGCCTCTTTGTATCACACTATGATATATTATATTACAAGAATCTAGAAACATAGGCCCTAGTATCCTGTATAAATTTCAGTAATTGGAAAGGATGTTAATCAATTATAAAAGAATCCTTCCATTGAAAAGAACATTGTGATTTTTAGCTAACCCAACACTCACTGCTTCACGACCCGAGGTATCCAGTGTGTACTGTATTTCCATAGCCATGACAAGTTGCTTTCTAAATTCCATCCAGCTGCTTTTCCTACTTCATAATTATTGTATAAACATTGTCTAATCCAACTGATTTGTTTAAAAACTCTCTTGAAGTAATGAGCTAAAACCTGCATGGTTCAGCTGCCTCAAGGAGTTACTGTAATACACACCCTCTACTGCCTTCTGTCAAAATGTATCGGTGGTCAGTATTAATGTGTGTGTTTTGTGGTTGAATGGGTGCTCTTGCAAACTTATAGATACCCATTTATCCATGAAAATAAGACACTCTAGTACTACTACAACACTGGTATGTTGTGACAAGGTTGTACCGCGGATGTACAAACTATGAACTCCGTCAGGCAACTGTGCAATTTAAGACACAAATTATCTTCCCCCAAATTTCTGATCATTAAGTAAACCAGGCATAATTTATATTGTTTAGGGGTTTATTTAGATTGTTTTGGCTTCTCAGCAGTGTTTTCATATAAAATAATGGAAGATAAGTGTGCCTTAAGTTGTACAAGACAGAGTAATGTTGATACTTGTTGTGCTATAATATTTGTCTCTAATCAGGCTGATGGTGAGGATGAACTAAAAAAGCGACAGCTAATGGAGCTTGCCATCATTAATGGCACTTACAGGGATTCTTCAAGCAAGAATGCAGGTGGGTTAATTGTAAAGTTTAATTCTTCAGGTGCTTATTTCATTGTCTGGATTATATTTTTAAATAAAATATCTTATTATATTTTCAGTACAGTGCTTTGTTTCCAAGAAAAAATTGTAGCTTGGATTTGCTAAGGTGACCCAACTTGACAAATAAGACCTCATACTTCATTGTTTAATTCAGTATTAATTTTGTACAGTTATTAAATATTAATATTTGTGAACAGTCAATAACCGTTAAGCAATATGTGTGTTATTTTATGTCCATGTAGTCAATGTGCTGTACACATAGATGTTACTAAGTAATGTATTAACATACATAAAATTCTGTCCGCCTATACTGCTGGTCTTTCTGTGCATGAGCCATGAAAATTAGTCTTATGTATTCAAAACATTGGACACCTATAGCCTTATAAGGTCATCTGTGTCTGTTGGGTTGAATTTACCAGATTGATTTTAAGGTTCATTTACAGTACAGAGAGAAAAATAGTAGAGGCCACAGGAATTTGGTACTGTACTCAAGTCATCACAGCTTGAAGTCAAATTTAATAACTAGAGACTGAAGGACAGTAGGTGTGTCATGACGTTTTCTCTAGCAGTACTGTACCATGTTTATGCTTATGGTCCATTTATAAGTCCATTTATCATCAAGTATAAGGTATGAGGTAAATTCAGGTAGGAATGGACTTGGATCCAGCCCTTCTCTACTTAACTTTATTTTTACTTGAGAATATTTACCTCACTGAAGGAGGTCAATGGTCATGGTCAAATTGGAGGGCCATAGATTCCTCAAGCTTATGTCTTAAAACAAACTACATGTACAAGTAGAGGATTTGTTTTGAAGAATAGCTAAGAGGAATCAGTAGTTTTCCAATATGACCACAAGATGCTGTAGTTGAATTGGATGCTCAGGGTTCTTCCAAACTGTGCCAAGAAACAAGCCAGTATTGTACTTCAGTATAGGTGATATTGTTCATTGGCTCAATTTGGAGGAATTATTACAAACCACCAATTTTTTTGCACCATCTTAAACTCTTAAACCTTTCAGTTTGATGTCTCCCTTTGTTGCTGCAGAGCCAGCTGTTCATCACCCAATGTTAACTAAACTAATATTAACCCAGTAAACTTTAACCTGGAGTGCAAGCATTAATATAACCCTGTGTCACCTTAGGGTTGATGTCAAATTAGGTTATGGTGATTATTTAACCACTGGGACAAAAGAAACTAATCTGGGCAAGCTTAATACTGGGATAGATTCTGATTATAGTTTTGGTGACTAAACTATTATACAGGAATGAGAACGAACATTAAGATGGTATGATCATTTGAATATGAAATATTGTTGAGGAAAACAGAAAAATTAAAATGCAAAGTTAATGGATGAGGCATAAGTTTTTTTTGTCAGGCTTCCCAATTGGCCTAATGTTTGAGTTCTACCTTTGACATTCAATATGATATCTTTAAGCAAACCATCTTCAAGTTTTCCAGCATCACTGAAACATATGTTGTGATTTTAATGACAAATGTTTTAGAGATGATGCGACTGTGGATACTGAACTAATGGTGAGTGTTTTAACAGAATTCGTCCCTTTATGTGATGAGTGTGAATCATGTGTGAACTGTATGATTGGGGAGGAACTAAACAATTAGCAGTACAGTAATAGTATGGTTGTTTGTAGGTGATGGTACAAATCCACAACTGACATCATGACCCTCAACATAATGATTGGCTGGGGTGTGATTCCAGACAAGTCTCAAACAAGTTTCTTTATCAGCATTTTATATTTACCAACAACTGAAAAGAAACAAACCAAAAGTGTAAAGGCAACCATAAATATTCTTTGAAGAATTATTAACCCTCTTGTTGCAAGAGCTTTCTTTAATGTCTGCACATGTTGTTGTGGTTATTGTTTTTGTATGATATTATATCATGTAACGCTCTCCCTACGTCTGAATAGATCACTGCTTAATATTTTAATGATTTTACCAATTTGATATTGTTGTTCCTAATTAGGCTTATAATTTAGTTATTTTTCTGCATTATCTCTAGAAAAAAAAATTGCCTGCCATAATTTCAGATCCATTCCTGTAAATTAGAATGCAATGCAAGCCTGGGATATTATTCAGATAATGGTATATATTTACTATAGACAATTTTGCTTGTCTTCCCATGTGTTTTATCCAGTGACACGTCCCAATCAGCCCATAGTTTCAAAATGGAAACTTTTAACCTTTTAAGGGCGGGACTTCTGGAGCATGGCAGCTCTGTATTCCAGGCCTTTTACTCACACTCCCAATATATTTGACGGCTAATAGCGTGTAACTACAGTATGCTGTCGACTTATGTCATCACCTGCGGTTAAGGTGATCATATGGTATCGGTAAATTGGAGGGATACTGGTTGCTCAGAACTATGCCAGGAAACAGTGTAGTACTATATACTAATAGGGAATCTGTTTTGTAATACAATTAATTTTGAAAGAATAAGTATCCCTCCAATTTGCCAACAAGTGGTGACCCACTTAATACAAGGATCTATATATAACTGGTGGTGCAGTATAACCTGGTTTTGGGGGTACTAAAGTCAATACATTATGTACATCTCTGGACATATGAAACAAATACACCTGGCACATTGAAGGGCCCATATCAGATGTGCATGTTTCATATATCCGTAACTGTACTTGAAAAATTAATAATAATTATATTCACTAATGTCTTGGGAAGGTGACATGCTTTCTGTTAATTCAAGGTTGATGATTCCTACCAACTATACCAAGAAACAGATCAGCTCAGTACCAGTAACTTGTTTCATGGCATATTTTGGAGGAATTGAACTCTTGACAGCACAGCAACAAACTGTGTGAAGGAACAGAATGCCTAAATATTGGTAATCTGTTGTATGGCACAGTTAGGAGATTTTAGAAGCCTCAGAGCTGCCAAGAAACTAACTGTTGTTATTTTGGTAGTCTCTTTGGGGAATCAGGAGCTCCAGTATGCCAACAGCTTATCATCATGTTTGCCAATTTTTTTTATTTTTTTTCACAGCTGACTTTGTAAATTTCCAGTATTTGTGAGTACTTTTTGGAGCAATAAGATTGGTTGTGATTTTTTGTGCTAAGTTATAGTACAGTACATCATAAATTTAAACAATTGGCTGTGAAGAAAAAAGAAATCGGGTTGCATTAGTGCTTATCTTACCCAATTAAGGAGCATATGTATGGTGGTGGTGGTGGTGGTGGTGGTGAACTGACTCACTAACCTTTGACTTTTTGTCCCCTTCCCAGAAATTGAGGGACTGGGTCCTCTTGCAGGGGATCTTCCACGCCTGCTGCCGGGGATGCTTCCCCAGGGTCTCCGTGCAGGTACCCCTCTGGGAGGCCACCCACTCATCATGCCTGCCAGGATCCACGTCCCCACCACTACTGCACTATTAAATGGCACCGGAGGAGCTGGCATGCCCCCACCATTAATTGCTGCCGGTGATGCCTCGGCCGGCTTGATGTATGCACCATATGCTGCCGCCGCCGCTGCCGAGTATGCTGCAGCCAACTATGCCACACTCAACTCCCCTCTTCTCACTGAGTATCCCCCCGAACATGCTGGTGGGTTGTTTGCCAGATGAATCATGTACTAGTCCACCGACACCACCACTGCACATATGTATACACTCCACACTGCTGCAATCACACACAACCACATACATACAAACCCACCCTTCACTACACTCATATACTCCAACACACACAAGTCAACGAGCCAGTTTGTGGAGAGAGGATAACACTGAAGGGATAGTTTAAATACTACAGCAGTTTTTGGTGTTTGATGGTCTTTTCAACTGTATTGATAAGGCCATCAAAATGCTTCAAAAATTTCTTTCAAGGGCCATAGAAAGAATTTGAACTTATGATTATTGGATACTCTGACCTTTCAGCATTTCCTTCAGTGCCACTAATAGGCTACATAGTATCACATTATTCTTCCCTCTCTGCCCTGGTGGCAAACAGACACATACACCATGCAATGTGCGGTGGTGTGTTGTTGCCATGATGAGCGTGGCAATCCTCTAGCACTAGGGACCCCACCTTCTGTCATTGTATGTTAACATGCAGCACAGAAAAAAAGAGAGAGACACATACTTTGTTGTCGATGAACTTATATAATTTTTTGTCTTCCGTTAATTACGTAGACTTGGAGTTTTTATGCTTATTTATCTCTTATATTATTTTAATTTTTTCTCAACCTCATGTTTTAATTAAGCTATCCAGTGTTGCTCATCAGCATCCATAAGCCCAGTGATTTGTTTATTGCATTCCATTTTGTGGCCAGTGCTTTCATTGTAACTGTTTGTATGGTGCTTTTTCTACCTCTGAGAAATTAATGAAGAAAAGAAATGCTTTAGATCATATGTCAAGTTGCCAAAACTTGCTGGCGAGGATTGAGCACCTCTGCCGGAGCCGGGACTCAAACCTGCACTGGGCTGAGTAATATTGGTAACTTGGTGACTCACTCACCAGGGTTAATGGGTATCAGTGAATGCAGCAGAGGCTTGTATAAAGTACATAGCTGGGCTGTCCCAGGGAGATACATTATTGGTTCTGTACTGGCTCCAAGAAGCCAGTAACAGCCAATGGACAGTCCCAGAGGAGCCATTCAGTACAGTGGTTCTGGAGTGGGTTAGAATCCCGGCAAGTCCGTCGGTGGTGTGTGTTCCACAGCAATTCAATGTTGTGGTAGTACATGTACTTCTCCATTTATAATATTTGTGCTGCACTCATGGTGGGAAAAAAATCAGCCAGTTACACTTTTAATGGTTAACAGGTTACTAGAGTTTATCAAGCTTGCTATCAACACAATAGAAGAACCAGCAATGCAGTGTAACATGAACCAACAAGATTCATAAGGTGTACAAGGAGTGTTACCTGTTGTCCAAAAAGAGTCGGTGTACTGAGCTTACTTTCACCTCCACTGTGAGAGAGTTTGGAAATTCTGAATGGAGGTTGTACCCACATTATATACAGTTGCCTCCACACCCTCGTTACCCATCCAACGTTGTCATTATATATTTCTCTTCAGCATCAATTGCTGGATTTTCTATCAATGAATTTGAGAGACCATTGGTATTAAGTACAAGGTGTGATATTGTCCATGAACACCCAAGCCAAAATTACTCTGAATTTAAATTAAAATGAAGGGAAGTGTAAAACCTGGGAGTGGAGGCAAATGTACCTACCACTAGCCAAAATATTGCCATGTGACTCAGAGGAAGTGTCTATATGTGAGGGGTTTTATCACACCGGGACAAACACCCGGTAGGCTAGGATTATAATAATAATACTATGTGAAATGTGAGAGAGACTTTCTACTAGAACAAAACGCATAGGACTATTTTGTCGTCAGTCTTCTGAGGTTGTGAAGGTTATTTACCATATTTATTTATATTATATACTTGAGTTAGGTAGTTTTGTTAGTAGCATATAAAAAAATACAGATTTTGCAAAGATTTGGTATGATTTAAGTAAGAAGCAATAGTTGGTTGGATGGAGGCCAAGGCTGCAGTGTTTTATATAACTATTATATAACCACTCTGGCAATATGGTGTTACTATATATAATTAATTGAATAGCTAGGCATATAATAATAATAGGACTGTACTTAATTAATAGTCTCTTGGTACATGGTGGTGGATGCAGTATTGTAGTTATTTACATACACTCTTGGGTTGAGGTTGGCAGTCTTGCATGCTCTATGTAATTTTTAAGTGCATCATATAATTTTAATCAAAACTATACCCTCCTTTTTATATATTAGTAATGGTAAATACTTATGTGCTAACCAATTTCTTTACTCTAATGCCGTCACATTAAACTCATCATCTGGAAGTGAACCAAGTACCACGGCAACAGGTATCGCAGCCTTGAGCAGTACACAAAGGGTCTCACTGTTTATATCCAAGGTCAGACCCAAAAGGCTGAGAATATCATAACCCAAAACAACATCCAATCCAATTATAACGACAAAAACTCCCGATGTTTTACATAACTCTAAAAAACATCTAACCCTTTAACATATTACGAAAACCCTTCCAATTTTTTACCATAACCCTCCAAACCCCCCAAATCCTTGACCAAAACCCCCCAAAACATCCAATCCCTTACTATAACCCCCAAAACATCGAATACTTAACATATTCACCCCAAAACATCCAGTCCATTCTCAGGAGGGACTACAGACACCACCCCATAGTTGGCCCACTTCATCTGACAGTCAGATGTAAAGAATTAGTAAAGATTGAATTATATGCGACCGATGATGTTCAGTAGTCAGTATTTGTGTATTTACCAGTTCCACCAAACATTGCCAGGAAATTAACCACCCTAGCCATACTCTACTGTGGCAACATGCTGTTTGGAGGAATTGGTAGACTGCAGTTCTCTTTAAAAATATAGAATGCAGCTAGTTGTACACTTGTTTTGGCTTGGGATTCCTGTTGCCAGAGGTACAAGGTTTGACTCTGGATTAGGTTATTGTAACATTTTTTACTTTAATCTTGCAGCATAATTTTGTTTAAACTTTTCAAGGCTCCATTCAATTGGTTTGACTTTTCTGTTGTCAAAGGGTTTACTGCATCAGTTTTTCCTGATGTGTGATTATATTTATATACTGTGCAGTAGTAAATTGTCAGCACTGTAAATCAAGACCGTATTATGAGTTATTTCTGGTTATTTGAGAAAACCAAAAATGTGCAGATATTTTAAGTGTAACAATAACTTATGATGTCAGGTACAACTGATAAATGGAAAGAAAAGTTATACAGTATTGGATCATTTAGTGCAATGCCAGTGAAATTGATTCACTGATTAGATCACTAGTTGGTTCAGCCTGTAGTGCAATAAAATGTTTATTCCGCAGTGCAATAATTAGGTACAATAATTCATAAGTGCAATATTTGGCTAAATTTGTCAGTGCAATAATTGGTTCACCCATCCATGTACAGTTATATGATATATTCAATTTTTAGTGCAATTCTCACTTTGACATAATCAGTCAAACTCTGGGCTGGTACTTTCACCTTTAATATATTCAATCTTTGTATTGTGTGGTTGACAACTTTTCATAGTGACCACGTACAGTACTAAACTTTTGAGTATGGAATTTATTTAATTTAAATTTTAAAAACCAATTGAAAGGAGCTATATAATAATGTACATAAGTCACTGAATCACACTGCCTTTCTCTGTCATAATGCACAGTGTACATACAAAATTTTGTACAAGTGCCAATCTGGCAGATTCTGGCACTGTAGAAAGGCCGTTTGATTTTTGACACCAGCATTTCTACTTTTCCAGCCGGAGCAGGTTAGTATGAGGTGGTGCAAACTTGATTTAGCACTGGGATACAGAAGCAGAAATGTGTTGGAACGTTGACTGCATTTCTTGAGTTACTGAACTTGAATTTACATTGTAGAACTTAGTGAACTGGAACAAATTTTGTCAAGTTTGCCCCGATCTCATACCTAACGTGCTACATACCGCCTACAGGAGAATTATATTACAGCTCACACTAATTAATCACACTTTTAATTTTTTTTAACAGGGGTTGGACACCTCATTCTCCTACCTTAGTAATCTCTTTGGATCAGATCCTGATTCTCATTATTAATGTTGACACCCTTGCAAAGTAAGAGGACGTAGATAATAGAGATAACAGCTACCAAGGGACCAACTTCCTACTAACTAATTGTTGCCAGAAACCCTCACAAGTACAGGGTCAGTCATGAAACTGGCCTTGAGAGACCTCTGGCGTTGTGGCCAAATAAATATAAGGAATCTGTTGTTGGGAAATTGGAGGGCTATTGACTCCACCAGCACATGCCAGTATACATGGCTCCCTCAGTCTATGAATAGGGAATCTGTTCTGTAGCAAAATGTGGGGGAATTAGTAACCCTTTAATTCAACATAAGCATCACACGTTCCTTAATAACCTGCTGTTCTAATATTGACATGGCCTGTGTTCATGATAATAGTTATTAACTAAATTCTACCTTGTCATTCAGACCCTTAAATGCCGGGACAGATAATTAGGCAGATTTCCCTCTGTTTTGCTTCCCTGAATATTTGAGCTGTAAGAACAGCTGATTGAATACCATAGAAGATAACAGAGAGGAGCTATTGTAGAGCACAGCAGCTGCTATTGTTATGGAAGATGAAAGCAATTGTCTTGATAGTGTGGGGTTAAGATACATTCAGTTATCTTTTTTATGACACACTCTGGAGGAATAGTTATAATCCTGTTCATTGATGACATCTTCTCCCTTAACAAAGACTGAACCTGTCCACCAAAATCAGTTCAGGCAGTCAATTCATCAACACGGTGTTCATATTCCAAGGAACATCCCATCAGGGGATGGCAACGGCAGAATAATAATGACACCACTGCCATATCTATTTATTTTTTTTATTTTACTGAGGAATTGCCAGCCCAGTGCAAAGGAACTATTTCACTACCTATCCTAAGGAGATAGGATGGTGCAGCTAATATTTCAAAATGAGAGCATTGGAAATTAACCTTACTTACATTTGTGTCATTATTTAAAGTGAAGGTGACAATGTCTGCAGTTAGTTGTGGCCATAATGTTGTCCCATACCTTAACTAAGACCAGCTCTCAGTGTCAGGCAGCAAGGCAGTTGCTCAAGTTACTGTTCCAGATGAAGGACCTCACAGGGTCTCTTAATGTGCCATAAATAATAACTTTCAATCCTCGGTTGAAAATATGAAGAAACGGGTCCAGTGCTCATTGCATTGTCTTAACTGAGATCAAAATTTATATTTTCCACTCAGTGATGTTGACCATAGCTAGCTGTAGTTGGATATTTCTTTTAAAAATTATTACTTTATTTTTAGTATACTTCAAGTACAAATCATAACTAAGCTCCAATGCCTAATTGTACTGTATGCATCTAGCATGCAAATTTTTTTATTTGATTAATACATCTGTTCATCCATACATTATCAGCTAATGACCGTCATGTTTACTGGAAGTGGAAACTAACATAATTTTGATCCTCATCTTGATCTTGATCTTTTGACTTTATTGCCCTTTAAAGGTAAGATGGGAACTCAATGCCACATTATTCTACTTAAACACTCACGTTTCCCCCTATAGAGTAAAAATTTCCGAGTGTTTGCATCATTATTCCCTCTCCTAGCATTAACCACAGCACATGGCTAAAGTGGTGACTATTCATGAATGAAGTTAAACCTTTAGACTACCATGTCATGAGGAAATACTTTGTAGATCATGCAAAGTAGCACTTCTCATAGACACAACCCTTGATTTCTTCCATATGAAGAAAAGTGAAATAAAATAATAAAAGTGAAAGAAGAGTGTGGTAGTGTGGCAGGAGAGTTACCCAAGAGTACCCACAGTTTGCATGGGGCCCCTTATTGTACACCCATCAAAAAAATTGCAGATGTACTACAGTCATTAGAAAAAGGCGTGGTAACTGACAGTTGTGGACTGATATGATGCGCAGGTCAAGCAGCATTGCCGATTAATCTTCAAATCATATCAGCCTCTTACTATAATTTCATGTAATATTTTTTGAAGGGTGTACATCTCTCTCTCGGGTCCTCTCTTCCAAGGGGTGATGAAGATGATAATGATAACAATCATCTCACTGCAGAATAACACCTACTAACTAATAACTAACTGGCCTTGATCATTTTCCAGCTGCAGTCTGATTTCGGTGGTGCTATCAAATGTACATAATACAGTAATAATAATACACAAGTTTGAAATCAGGTTATATTAAAGATATTATAGTAATGAGCTGAGGTGACTTTATAGAGAGAGAGTGGCTCATGTGACTTTTTGTGATTTTTACCATTTATTTTTGTACTGTTGGAATTTTATTTCTCCTATTTTTAGTTACCAGTGAGGAGAAAATTCTTGTAATAATGATTCTGCTTTCTGTTTAGCTTTTTATATATTGTTGTGTCAGATTTTCAAAGTATGTTTTTGTATATGAAGAGGCTGCTGTGGTGAGGTACTGCTGACAGCACAACATATGTGTAATGTTAAATAATTAAAGAATTGTCATAACTAGGTTAAGGTTCAGTCATGGACATAAGTTTCAACTCTCCTCCTGCTCCTCATTAACTCATACCTGAATAGATCTTTTACATTCAAGGAGAAAACAAATATATTGTGTTGAAATACAGTACTAGCTACCATAATGTCAAGATATATGCATTTTCTGAGTATATGGTTAAGTGGTGTAATGAAACTTTTGTCTATGACTGTCAAGTTGATAGAGGACAGTGGAGCACATAGAAGGTTGAGTACGGTGAAAGATATAGTGGAGGTTATAAAAGATTGCTAGTGTCTTGGATGAATGGTTGAGAGATGGGTTGCAGAGACAAAGTTTGGTTATGCTGTTTTGTACTGTATGAACTATAAAAGATGAAACAATTGCTGATTAGGCGTTTGAATTAATTATTATTGTGCATTATATATTCACAATTTTTATAGTTCTTACATAGAGTGGGCTTTGTTGGTAATGATGTGGATGAGCTTGATAATGATGGCAAGATTTTTTCAAAATAGATAGATAGAGGTAGCACTGATGTGTGCACTTTTGTGTGGTGTATATTATTATAGTAAATTGACTGGTGTGTACATTGTTGTTGTTGTTTGGTGTGTACGTTGCCACATGATGCCCTTACATTGTGTTGTTCAGGTGTAGCGGTCAAGCAGCGACGTGTTTTGGGCCAGGCACGGGAGCACCCCTATCAAAGGACGGGTTCGCTCTCGTAGGCCGCATCCCAGGTTAGTTGAAGGCCCCGCCAGATTATTGTATGTTACTGTGCTCCTCCCCCACCCCATCATCACCTCCCATTCCCACCATCCCCCAGTCCTTCCTGTTCACTCTCTCCCCTTCATTATTTTATACCATGTCCTACCTCAACTCTGCAAATTGAAGGTTCTGCTGGACTATTTTTGCCTTTTCCCAATACTGTACCATCTTCCTGTTCTGTTTTGCATCATGTTTCCCCTCATCCCCCCAAACCTCATTTCATCTTTGTTAGTTGACTTTTAGAGAACACTCAGCACCCTGGGTCATATGTAAGAAAAGTCACATGCTAGATAATGACAGTGACCTTTCTGCACATGGTCTTGTGTTCCATTTATATGAGGTAGGTAATTTAATGGAGGGCAGCTAACCCATTCCACTAGTGGTAGGGCATGAATGCAAAACTTCCTGGCTATCTCAGACAGCCACAAATCTAAGCAAAACTGACAGGTGCAAGTCTCCAGCCAAGCACTCTACTGTACAGTACTCAGTAGACCACCACCTGCCCCTGGGATTTTGTATATTTGGATAATGGTGCCCCTTCAATAATCCTGTCCATCTTCCCCTTCCCATCATATTTCTCATCCCTCCATTTCCTCATTTATATTGCTCCCTGCCCCTCCCATTCCATCATGCCCCCACCTCAATGGTTGGTCGATTTACTGTGAAAGTTCATATATATTTATACAGTATATAGTGGCGTTGTCGGATTGATGCGGGAGGAAAATATGCCTGTATGACCTTTTTCTATGTTATGATGTATATTGAAAGTGAATTCTAGTATAATACAAGTACTGTACTGTTGATGTGGGGAGAAAACTTTGATACATTATTTTCTATAGTTATGGATGAACAAGAAGGGTAATTTATGGGCATGGTGAGATTATTATCACTAAGTTTTATTGTATTAATCTTTTGTTTACATTCCGTTCATAGGCTCAAATTCCCCATTGATTCCTCAGCATTGTACCGCATGGAAAATGCCATACAGTACAGTTTTTATTATCACTATGACTACTGTAATTGTTGGCAAAGGTAATGAATGATAATGAGGAATAAAGCTTACACTATGAATGTTCCTCTCAAATATTTATAAATCACAGGATTCATCTATATCTCTTGCTCTATCGTATTCTCTCATTGGAATGAAGTACAGTACAGTAGTTAAATGTCCCATTGAATTATCAAGATTATGTTTTAATTTGTTAAATATAATTGCCTGCCTTTCTTTAGGCCGCAATTGTGGCAGATGGACAGTTTCATCTCACCATGCCCAACCCAGGAGTAGCTTCCAAACCCCAAGTGGGACCGGTCAGTTCAGTCACAAGTAGTTATTAGCCGGTTTACATTCACAATCCCTTGGTTTACCGTCATTGCTGAGCGGAAGAAGGCGAAAAATAATCTAGACTCAATTTTTCATCGTATTTACATTTTTTTAAAGTTTGTTTTCACAATATAGTTGGTCTTATTGCTTCAAATGTAGTCTATCCAAACTTGGCTCTAATGTGCAGCCAGTCACCCTGGTACTAGATAGACCACAGAGACAACAGGCTATCATATAGCAGCAAGACCAACAGAGGCAGTTATGGATAAATCGGTGAAAGCATTACCTTATTATTTGCTCATGAGAAGTCTGGCCTGCCTCACACATTGGGAGTTCTAAACAGTTTCTTGTTTCCATACTCTTTTGTATTTTAAGTCATTCAGTTTATGCTTTAAGAATAGTTTTTAAGGGGCAGCGGCCACCATGCCGCTGTATACAACTGAGACCTAAATAATATGTTTTGGTCTTAATGTGTCACAGTACAGGTCAAAGCTACAGGACCCCAAAGTATCTGTATATCTATGGAACTTTGAATACTGATAAGTCATTAAATAAATTGATAAAGAAAAGTGAAAGATGCTTTTCCTTTAAAGAAAATATGTCTTTAATATTAATAATTAAACACTATAATTATTATACCATATACTAGGAAGAGGAGAATTACAGTTTAATGAAATATAAAACAGACGTACCATATAAAAGAAATTTGTAGTTGTAAAAGAAACTAACCAGCCTTGAGGTATTTTGTTGGGCTGTAGTTCATGACTAACGTACAACCTGACTAATGAATGAATGGTCTTAAGGAAGCAAAATGACATCAGCACATTCAAGACTCCGGATCCCTCCAAACAGTGCCGGAAATAAAGCAGTGGACTGAATACTTCTATGTTCTTAGTCTGTCTTGTGGTAGAGTTTGGAAGAATCGGTACCATAGTCTTTAGTATGCTGATGTCATCTTGCCCCCTTAAATGGAGCGTGTGCCTGCCTGAGGAACCAACCAGTAGTGGGGACAGTAGCCCAAATATAGATAAAAGAATAAGATACAGTTGCCCGCATTCCCATTTTCTATCGTCACCGTTACCACTAGCTTCTCTCTCTGGGTATGAATTATGAATCTTAGCAGAGTCGACTCATGATTCCAAAATCTCTCTAAGACGTCTGTGATGCTGTTGATGAATTGGAACCTAATGCTTCCTCCAAACTATACCATGAAACTTACTACTTATAAACATTGTATAAGTATGTACTGTCTTGGTGATTATTTGGACAAATCAGGAGTCACCAATTTGCTGACAACATTGCACATCCCTGAGTATCAGGGAGATGAAGGAATTTTGGAATCACAAGTTGGCACCCAATGCTTCACACTCCAGAGAGACGGTGCTAAATGTGGTATTGCATTTGGTGGAATAGTGGACAGCCGCCGTATATGACAGAAACCAACCCATTACCTCATTCTTTTACAAGTCTCGTACACATTGCTGCAGCGTTGTTTTTTATTTTTCCCTTTTCTTCAAGTCATCCTGTACATTAACAATTTGTCAACAGTTTCAGGGTTTGCAGACACTATAAATACTTTCTAAGGAAGGATCTTTTCAAAAAAAAATTTTTGCCATTGCTCCTTTGAGAATGGTGAAATGTTCAAAGTAAAAGTTCCTTCCTACAGTCCATATAAATCTACAAATCCGTATCAGTGTCTCATGCCAAGTAAAGTGGTAATGTACTGAGCCGGTACACAAACAGACACAGGTAAATATGTTGAAGGATTACCACCACTGACAGACTTTAACCCACACCTCTCCAAGCACTGTACATACTTATGTGCCTCACCAACCAACCAACCAACCCATCCCTGCCTTCCCCACTCCACACATACTCTTATCATACCAGGTGTGGGCAAATATTCCAGATTTGTCAGTGGTGTTAATTTTTCAACAATCTGTCATACAATTATCCACACCAACATGTGCACATACATATGCATGCAGGCACAGACACACTAACTCATTGTGTACCGTCACAAAACTTACAAAATGGAAGCACATTTTATTAAAAGTGTACAGCATACCATACTTAACTTATCCCTTGTATATTGTTGACTTCAACCATTGTCACCTTCAAGTTTAAACAATACAGTACCTGTAATTAATATTTTGTCTGTTACTTAAGATAATATTTTCTTTTAGTAAAGTGCACAAAGGAATCTTATAAATCTTATCAAATAACTAAGATTTTTTGGCAAATTGGAGGATGCTGACCACCTTAACTGAGGACATCTGTTTCACAAGGTAGTCTTTAGGAGGAGGTAGCCTCTCATTCTCTCCTAACATATTACTACTCTGATAATGAACCTTGTTGAATATATAATTTTATGATATCAATGCAATCATCATGTACTGTACAGCACTCGTAAGTTTCTAAGATATGACTTGTTCTCTTTTTACAGTGTGTTGGCAAGTATATGGCACATTTCAATGGCAATGCTGTACAGTATTTAAACTTTGTTATTAAAATATTTTCTGAAGTCATAGTTAACCATACACAATCTATTTCTCTATCAGATTTTATTATTAATAACGTAATTCACTTGTAGAACTTTTCAAATTTAAAATTCTTGTTTTCTAGCATACACAGTAATAATGTAGTGTACCTGTAGTTGAACATTAATTGTGGTCTGTTTGTGATTCCTGTGTGCTCCTTACTTTGTAAGAAATTATTTGATAATAAACAGTAGCAGTCAATGTCTCGATACCTTGTGCTCTTGAAGTGGCATTAATGCATTTAAAAATATATATATATTATTGGATAAGAAACTTATCATCTATCATTAAACAAACCCATCCATCCAACAACTCTCATCTCCATTACCCATACCCGTAAATATATATATAATCCGGCCAAGTCTCCCTGCATTTTCTCTTCCCCAAGCAAAGGGTTGCTTTCTCTTTTCTTTCTCTCCTTTCCATCCATCCTCTGCTGCCTGTTTGTGGCTGGCGCTGTAACTCACACTGGTGGTTCCGCATGCATGCTGCCCTGCTGGGCACTGTAGACCATGCTGTAGGTGGGCACTGGGCACTGTATATATGACATTAGGGCCAAGTCAAGCAATTGTTATGTTTCAAACCTAGTATTTACTTAAATTTATACTGGAAGATTAAGTAAATGTTTAACAACATGTAGTTGAATAGTATTAAGATGTAACTGTTTAGTAAACAAAACATTTCTGATCAATAAAAAAATGGACTTGTAAATCAATCTGCTGCTGCTTGACTTTGCCCTATAGCTTTGTGTCCTCAGCCAGTGGGTTCAAGGGTGGATAATGCAGTGCACCTTCACATGTAAATTTTCTTAATAAAATTAATAATAATAATATTTAGATTATGATGCTGGGGCATCCTGCACCAGTGTAATGTACTAACATTCGTTTCTCTTTTTCTGTTAACTCCCCTCTGGCTCGGATGATCCTGGTCCCTCAGCTGACCTGGCGCGTTGCTAACCCGCCCCGGGCCCCCTTCTCTTGTGTCCCTCGTGTCACTACTGACCAGCACTGAGGCACCACCACCACCACCACTCCACCACCACCACCACCACCACTCACCTTAGGATACACCACTAACCGTGCTGCGCTCTGGGTATGTTGTTGCTGCTGCATCCGAACTGGCTCGCTCCACCATCGTCGGTATGTGCCCTTTGTGCCGCTTCATGCCGCCCTCTTGATATTGAGGGCATCTTGAGGACCTCCTGTGGTCTTGCGGCTTCAACACTGCCGATGTGGGAATGAGGGCAGGGCAGGGCAGGGCTCCCATCATTCTGGGAGGGCACATGGAAACCTTTGGCCTTGGTGCTAGCAGGAGGCATCCTGAGACATTACGGACCGAACGGCAAGACGGCTGGAAAGTGTTTTGAAAGCAGTCATTGATAACAAACCTTTCTTTCTTATCTATACAACATAGCAGATGACTTTGTAGACATTTAACTGTCTATCACCCTGGATTATGTTGCCAATGATATTATATGAGTGTTATTGACGTTTGGTTTGTTGTGTCTCGGAGTTCCTCGCATATTCCTACTGCCTGCCCTTAGGGCACCTCAGCCATCAGTTTGTGAACTAAACTATAAAGTACTAACGTAATTAGATGTACTAAATAGCACAACAAAAACCTCTTAGATTTAAAAGTCAGCTTTAGGAAGAAATTTCTACTAATCTTTAGGCAGCTCATGGAGTATCCATTAAGTGAAGAAATTGTGCGATACTATTATACCTTGTAAATGCAGTGTCTTGGAAAAGGATGAAATCAGTCTGGTACTACATACATACAGTGTGCATTTAGAGATGGTGCTAATGTTAAGCTTGGTCACACAGCTTTATCGTTAGGTCTTTTGTGTTATTGGTGTTTAAAACTTTATTAAGTAGAGTAGGAAATAGGTGTTCAAAGAATCTCGATACCTTCTGTTACAAAGTGTCATATAAGTTATAGATATTAAGTCCCTTTCTTTTACTCTAACAAATAGGCAACAAAACTGATGATGAATTTGAAGCCTATTGAAGTTGATCAAATTTGCCTTAATATATTTGAAAGTGCAGCTTATAAATATATGATATAATGGTAATGTGAAGACATTGAAGATTCGTCTAATCTTCATATTATAAACACACCCTAAAATAAGTAAGAAGGCACAGGAGAGAAATAGAAGAAAGTGTGATGGCAAACATTACTGTAAAATCAACATAGTTGGCATGACAGTGTGTGTTTGGGCCAGTTTCACAGTAGCTCTGTATGTTTGGTTCTTTCCCAACTACTACTACTACTCTACACTACCACCTACAGCCATCACATGGTACTTGTATAGTATCCACAATGACTACATCAAAACTCACATACAGATTTCAGTCACTGGTCAGCTACACCGTCCAGAAAACTTCATCCTGGAGCTAACAAGTCGACTGAAAGCATCTGTGAAAATGGCCCTGTAATGTATGCTGGAGGTGATGTTGCATTGGGAAGGTTCGAGGTGTCCCCTGACTCTAAAGTAAACAAAGTATTTGGAACACAAAAGTTGGAGCTCAGCATCTGTCTGCCTTGATTTTAACCTCGCATAATAATCCTTTTCTTCGGTAGTTTCATTCCTGTCTGTGCCGTTCTCACTTCTCATCTCTCAAAGTTAATTTTAATTTTCTTTTTTGTTTTTGATTTTCATCTTAGACAATCATCTCCTTAGATATTTACATTTCTGTCTATGTCATAAATTTAAATTCTCATTTGGCCAGACATGGTGAATCCCTCTCTATAGTAGTCACAGAAGTTTTGTTCTCCCCATCTTACTTTTACTTCAGTATATTTTTATTATTTATTCTGTATCCTATACCCATCCTCAGCTTATCCCTGGCAGCTGTGACCTCCATTGTTGCAACTTTTGGGTAGGAACATGTTGACAAGTTGGAAGCTGCGGATTCCCTCATACGCTACCACAAAACTAGACTATCTATAATGAAGTACTGTAACACATTAGCCTTTGTAGCAGGCACGCTTTCAAGGAATCGGTAGCTTCCAATTTGCCATAATTTTCCTCCCCTAAAAAGTTTGTTCCACTATCCTTACTTTAGTCCAGATGGCAAATTGGAGCTCGACCCTTTGTCCTTCCCTCTGTGGGATCTTGGTGTGGTTGTACAAATTTTGCAGTTACTGAAAGGGAAATGGGGTATTGATAATGATGTAAATTGACATACTTGATAATAGTTTTCATAACTTAACTACTATTTGTAGATATTTTGCAGTAGTTCTTATTATGGTGCACAAACTAACATTACCGGCACTGTATAGTAGACTGTAGAAATTGACATTCTATACCATACAGTTTACAGCAGGGCATGATGTGCCTTAAGAAATCTTTTGTACTGGGAAATGTATATAAAGATCAACGACTTAGATAATTTTGACCTAATGAATAAGGAAACACCAGTTGAGGAGGATCCTTCATTAATGACATTTTGCTACTACTGTACTTCTTGAGGTGAAGAAAGGCAGGAGCAAAATGTCTCCAACAAAGGCTTCTCTTCAAATTGTTTTCTGCTTCACACAGATAATTTTTCCCTATGCTCGGAAAACTTTGGAGGATCCCACGCAAGTTTGTGCCAATGGAGAAAGCTTTAGCACAGTCTGCAAACATTTCCAGACATTCAAATCAAATGGCATAATAATAAAATAATAAAGGAAAGAAAAGTCTTAAACTTTTGGGAGTAAAATGTCAATAATTAAGTGGCTACAACTGTACCGATTCCTTTAAACTGTGCCATAGAACAGACTGGTCCCCTTACTCAGAGGTAATCAGTTTGTCAACACAATTTGGAGGGATTAGGTGCCTCGGTTATCCAAATTATCTTATCAGAGTGCCATTGTCTGTCTTGGATGTTGTAAGTGTGTTGATAGTAATGTTTGCAAAGTGAAGGCATAAACTCCTCTTGTACATAGTTGTTCATCTCATTATTTGTACTTAACCATGTGTTGTACTTAAGCGTGAACCTATGCAAAAAAAAAAAAAAATGAAAAATAGAAGCCCCTCCCACCTACCCACCCATGCCCCCTGATCAACCAAGGAAGGGGAAGGGGAGGGAGGATAATGAGGGGGGGTGTAAGATGGAGAGTCTCATAAAATCAATCTCTTTAGTTTTGTGTTATTGTTTGTGCCATACTTGGGTGGTTAGGGGACATCCAAGATTTGCCTTCATCTTATTATGTGCAAATATTAATGTAAGTAGTTGTACTTACCAGAAGTGTCACAGGTAGCTGTAAGTTGTTTTATTTTCGTTAATATTGGTTCATTTTCGCACACGGGGGTGGTCTCGCATACATACAAACACACTGTTGGTATTCTGGTGCTGTACGTTTATTTAGGTCACCTTAGGTGATGTTGGTGAGTTGGAGGTTACTGAAAACTCTGAAATATATCTTGGAACAGACTCCTTAGTATGGGTGCTGGTTGATGACTTATTTTGGAGGAAGCAGTAACCTCAATAGTAAATTAGTTCACAGGCCCAGTAATCATGTGAACTAAGATGTCTTTAAGGACATCAAGGTAATGGATTCCCCAGAACTGTTGCCACAAAGGAGATTAACTACACAGAAATACAGTACTGTAGTTTGTTTCCTGGTAAAGTATGGAGGAAATATCATCTTCACCAACAGAATCATACTGGTACCTCCTTACAGTCCATGAAGAAAAAATTATTAAGGAAATGTCGGATATAGAGCATTAAATATATTTGATTCCTTCATACAATTGTATTTTGGTGCTAAAGTGATTCATATTTTCGATAAAAAGAGTACCGTAATAATAGTAGTTTAGAGTGTTATATCAATTCATGGTGAAGCATCGGAGACATCTGAAATCACAAGGCAATTGTAAGAATTGTCAGTCACAAGCCATAACTAATACCCACCCTGAAAGATTGGGAAGTGAAAGTTTAGCTAGCTGTCTAGTTTGTGTTGTGGAGATTAAGATTTGGTCATGTTTTAAAATGTTAGAATACGTAAAACTAATTTGATTAAGTTTGAAAATGACCTTAGAACAAGTACAATACTGTATACAGAAGATAGAGATTCACTTTAGTTTTTATCTTTAAATGATTTAAGAAACAAAGACAAGTGTTTGCATGTGTGTGTGTTCATCCCTGTGGGCGAGAACTGTAACATCAGTTCATTCTCTGAGGTGGAGGTCTCTTTATCATCACTTGAGAATATATAAGCCATTACGTGCATGTGCCAAGTTTTTCGTAAGGTGTAAATTCAAGACAGTTGAGTCATAATTTTTTATATTTGTTGCCTTCGTGGTTGTGACTATCTCAGAGCACAAGTTGCTCCGTTTAAAAAAAAAGAATAATTCTTACACAGTCGATTATATTTTTATTATGAAGCACATGATTAATTTACTCTATACTCAAATGTACAATGATGTGTGTGCTCTGGATAACTGGAACAAGTTAAGTGTTCTTGTTAAACTGGTAAGTGAAACTAAGTTAATTATTTAAGAGCACGAGAAAAAATCTCATTTTTTTTAGGAGTTATTTTCTTAGTTAGAAAGCCCTCAGCATTATTTTAACATTTACTATTTGTTTTAAAATTTTGTCTTTATAATTTTTTTTCTGGTGCTACATCAGTCTTAAGCTAGCTGGTAAGGAGAGAGAGTGAGTGCACTCTGGCCTATTCATGCTGAATCACTGCAACACAATGTAGCTACAAGCGGGTTATAACTATACACTGTACTAGAGCTCAGATGAAGAGAAGCCCACATGTGAGGTAACACTGAATGATCACATCCAATCTCGTCCAATCTATACTATTATTGACTTGACAAATTTTGATATCCATATGCGTGAAAAATTTGTTGGGATCATAGTCAGGTTTATCATCCCTTCAGGATTATACACATGTATGATTAGAACCTGTATATATGATGAAGTACTAGATGTGTGCTAGATGTACAGTACAGTACAGTACAAAGTTATGCAGAAGGTGTATCTGCAGTTCCCAGTGTTGACTTGTAAGTTGCCATCAGATGACTTGAGGCCATCTCGTCCACGAACATCCTGGCGTTTTATCTGGTATCAGTGAAATATATGAACTGGACCAATACCCAGTGATAAGTTGTCAATATGCAGATTTAACTTTTCTGCAATGAATATCATGCAAAACAAGCTTGTTGGTGTACGAGGTGGCCTCCAGTCATCTGATGGCAACTGTACATACAGTAGGTTCATTACAGTACCTCAATTCATTCATCATTACTGCAAAAGTAAAGCTCTTAATAACACTAAAGCCATGAAATAACTTGTGGCTTATACAGAATAAAGTACTGGTAATTTAGGGGACAAACAAATAGGCCTAATAGGGGTGGCCCTGTCACTTGAGGAAAGTTACAGGATAAAGTTCTACCATAAACTAGCTTACCAGGATTATATCTCGCAATATGGATGGGTTAACTCATTGAGTCAACAAGGGAGCCAAAATATTACTACAATTCCTCCTCCAAAAGTCAATCACAGATTCTAGTGAGGATTGGATGTGTCAGTTTGGTGGTACTTCACACATCCCAGGTTGTTCAATTGCTGTGCAAGTGAGGAGATATACATTCTTAATATTTAAGTACAGTAATTGTGTATGTGAGGGACACATTTAAGAACAACATTATCACATGGTAAAGGTAGTGGAAAACCATGCAGGTATCACATTTGAAGCCATAGCCTATCCCAGGAAATTAATGGGGTAAGCAATGATTGTGACTAATACTACTGTATGTCTTTGTTAGTTTCATACAAAGCCATTTCATCATTTGTTGCCATAGGCCAAGTAGCCCATGACATTTAGTGTCTTTAGCCCTTGTTGGTAGTTAAATGACTTTGGATATTGTACCATTACAAGTGATGTGGGAAGCATCACATTTTTTTATACTGTAAATCTTGATAAAAAAAAAAAAAAAGCTTAGCTCTCTTCTACTTAATTGTTATCTTAAGATGTAGTGTAAGAGGTTTATTTCAAGCATACCAACAAGTACACAATTAACATTGGACTATGACATCTTAGGTTACAACACATTGATAAAGTTGTTCTTGAATATGACCCCTATGGTCGTGTGCTTAATCAATATTCGTGGCATTACTGTACACAGTTGTGTGATTGGCCCATTCCTTTGGTGAATTCCATTAAATATCCAAGTGTTTAATGTGGCAGGATGAGATTGGCAAGGCTAAGAATTGACATGTCATACAATGTAAAAAATACAATACAGTAGTAGGCTACCGTACCAAATGTTTTCCAGCATTTTATAATGATTGCTTGTGGAGCATGATACCGACAGTGAAGGTTCCATATCAGTGTTACAAGACAATGGACACCTGCTCTAATACCGGCTATGATATTACTGTACTTGTAATTAAATGTTTTCATATTTTCATTAAGGAATAATATTTTATTGGCTAACTCAAGGCTACGACTTGCTCTAATCTGTGCCAAGGAAGAGACTTAACTCAGTATACTCATAGGTGGTTTGTTTGGGGCACAGTTTTGAGTAAATAGGTCCTTGCCACCAGTTACCTAAGGACATCTAAACCCTGGAATAATTAAGCATACGACCATTAGAACGGCTTATTTATCATTACTCAAGCGGGGACCTTAATTAAGGGCACATCTTCCCTCATCCTCCAGACGTACAAGGGCTTTCTCCATCCTTTAACATTGTTGCCAGAAGGAAACCTGTGAATCTCAAACGGAGCTCAGTTTGCCCTGAACCCGAAAATGGAGGATGAAGATGGTGTGTGTTGGTGTAATGGACCCATGTACTGTAGCGTGTCCAGCAGCGACTCTGTGTCCATTGATTCCTTTTCTCCTGTCATTCATTGTGGTTTATACGTCTCTTTTACTGCATCCAAATCATGTCATTGTTGCTCACATTCATTTTTTTTTTTTTTAAACTAATTGTAAAATATGAAAGATTATATTGAATTTCTTTATATAAGAAAGTGAAGAAATTGTCTGTTGTTATTTAATCCATTTTTTGTAAGAAATTCTAAAAAATCAATGAAACTAACCATAATAATGATAATATATCTGGGAAAGTTTATATACTATAATGCACATTTTTTCTATTAACTATTTAATCTTAACCATCTAAACTAGACCTTAGATAATACAATAGGCTGGCTTTTATATAACCCTGGGAATGGAATTTATTGAGACAGTGAGCGGATGAATAGTCGGACAATGCATTTTAATCCTCCTCCAAAAAATGCAGAATGTATTTCATTTATAATCTCTTATTCTCAATAATATAAAATTATATAACTCTAGCGTTTAACTTGCCTTTTATCAATCTTTTTACCCACTAAGATGCATATGATGGAGACATCCTTTATGGTAACGTTGTCATTTGAAGTTTGTTTGATGATAGTATGATTATCATCTTTATGTTCACGTATTTCTTTCTCTAAAGAAACAATAATATGACAGTGCTTTATATTTCACATGTTAAAGTAATTGAGGGGGTTACAATTCTGTTAGTGAGAATAGTAACTTTACAGTCATATGAGTAAGGGATCTGTTTTGTAGCATGGTGTGTTGGAATCAATAGTTCTCCAATTTACCTACAACAAAAGTCTGCCCTATAATATCACTGGAAAGTTTACACTACTCAAGGGTTAAAGGTTGAAACACAATAAAATATCGTACAGTATCTTGGAAAGTTGTGTTAGCATATAGTTGATGTCTCCATAGTATGTCCTAATGACTGAACTAATGTAGAAGGGTGACCAATCTAATGTTGTTATATTATGCATGCCTGGATGACTGACTGACTGACTCGCTGCTTTCCTTATCATTCTCAAGCATCATGGGTGTATACTGTTGATTGATCACTGTTAAATTAACCCCTTCAATCCTGGGAGCTTTTGAGTGTGTCATGTGTACCATATAGTGTATCCTGTACCTCTTGTATTCCGTGAAACTCTCAACTCTTCCTATACTCATACGTGCAATGATCTTTCTTCCCCGCAGTTTCCTTTCTGATGTCTATTATTCCCTCGTTTCTATCTCTGTTATTCTTTGATTGTGAGTTAGTGTCAAATGGCCCTTTCTACCTGCATTAGGATTGTTATTATAGTCCCTCATCTACCCAGTCAATCATTCGGAACCTCACCCATCTCTCCTATCCTCGTTCATTCTTCAGCATTTGTTATTACACCTCTGTTTCATTCTTTAGTAACATATGATCCTAGCGGGTTGTTACACTTCCCCATCAATGTACCGGTATTGTATATACCCATTTCTTTGTTATATCATTCAACCAATACATCCGTCTATCAATTTCTCATACCAATAATTCAATCTCTCTCACTCTATCTTTCCGTCTGTGTCTTTCTCTTTCTCTCTTCTCCCTCCCACCCTGAGTGAAGGGGTTAAATTGATTCGTCTTGAGACACCGCACTCACCATCAGTTACTACTAATCTCACACCACTAACTCGCACAATAATGGGGGTGAGATGTTGTAAGTGAACTTGAGGCCACCTTTTCCTCTGGATTGTGTCAGGAAACAGGACAACTGCCTCAGCATATTCGTACATGTCAGGAGTCCTGTTTCATGGCATAGTTATGGGGGAATCAGTAACCTCCTTTTCACAGCAGACCACCTCTTACCCCTTCATGTTAAAGCAGTCGCCTGCTAGCTGTTTAAGAGGAAAGTGGTCCATTAATTAATTTGGTTAAGCTGTAGCCTCTTTTATAATGATTTAACTTATTTACACTTACCCATGATTTTTCTTCATTTATTTATAAGGTATGATTGTGTTCTGATTCTTTACCCAGTGTTATTATTTATTTATTTTAGCTTTATATACTATTTAAATGATGCAGTAGATGTTCCAGTTCTACAAAATTTATCAATACTCATAGTGCTGTTAATTTTGTTTATGTACTGTAGATGTTCTTTTTTTTTAAGAATAACCTATATTTTATTTATTTTTATATTGTGTAGATGTTCTAAAATTATGAAATTCATTTATCCTTATTTGTTTATTTTGTAACTGTCAGAGTTTGCTTAAGTTTACCTACTTTTATTTATAAAACTCTTGGACAACATGAGCTTTCCTGTGTGATATATTTTGTTATTCATCAATGCATAACCTGAGGTTTAAGATGCTTTTTATGACTTGATTGATATAATTTTCAACCACTGTCTTCCAGACAATTACTATATTTATTCTGACAAGAAAGATTGTTCATTTGTACTAAGAGAGAAATGAAATCATCAAATGTTGTCCAAGAGTTAATTACATATTTTTTGTTGCAGTTGGAGTGTGCAAAATTAGTTCACACATTCATTTGATTCATGTGCAGTGGTTGTCGAGAAGATGGAAAGTTCTTATACAAGAATCACAGGTAGTGTATGATTGAAGGTAATGTGTTAATGGGCCAAGGGATGGCTGTGACTAGTACACTGGCTTACTTATATCATGTGGCCATATTACAGGTCCTTGTTTTATCCAATCTGTACCTTTTACTGCATATAGAAGTGATAGTGAAACAGAGCCACAGGTATGATATGGTGCATTTAATTCAACTTGACTTGCAGTAAGAGTGAGGTAGGCCTACAAGGAGTTCCAAGCTTTAATATGTATTTCAAAACCATTTAGAAATAATGAAATACTAAATGAAAACATACCTGGAACTCTTTGCTTTTCCATTGGGTTACAGTGAGTGAAACAGATATACCTGTATAGTGGACAGCCTCCCACACTATTATTGTCTATCAGAAAATTGGTGTGTGAATCAGTGGCTTTTCAATCCACTAATATACAGCCTCCTCGTCCAACAGTTAGTAAGGTTCAGGAGTGTTTACAATGCTCAGCCAAGAATTAATTAACAAATTCTATACCAGTACTCAATCTGTGATCAATATTCAAGATTTTGTTGGAGTAGTACTGATACCCATTCAAACACAAAACTGAGCACTGTCAGTCTTAGCTGATATACACACGAGGTTGATTATACGGTATTTGTTGTGCTTTGGTGATTCAGTTACTTCTTGGTGATAATTATGTACTTATACTTTATTTTAAATACATTGTGTTTAGTCATGCTGAACAATGGGAACAAGCCTGAAAATGTCCCAAGGGGGGTACTATGCTTTTGGTGAATTTGAGGCTACCGTACATATTTCTCAGAGCTGCACCAAGAAATTGTCTGTTGTCAGTTTAAGTTATGATCATGGCACAGTTTGGGGGAATTGGTTGCCTCCAAAGTGCCAAAAACATTTGCCTCCCTTTAAGTATTCCTTACTTCCAGAAGTTGCAGGACTCACTGAACTGTATACGGGTACAAAAATCCGTCAAGTTTTTTATGATCTCATGTTGATGAAGGGAAGTATATATACTGGTAAAACTAGACCTGACTTATAACAATTTGCAGAAAATAAAAACTTATGTAAATATTTTTATTTTTCATGGAGCAATGTGATAAAAGTATATAATATATACTGTATGTGTTACAGAAAGTAGCACTACTAATGAAAGTCTGTCTGTGACCTTGAAGCAGGAAGTACAGTACTTTTTTATCTTTCAACAGCTTAGGCCTAGCTACTGGGGAAGTAGGTTTACCGGTAGGCCTATTTACATTTAGGCAAGGCAAGTGATATGATTGTGAGCCAATCATTTTGTATATTAAATCTGAGATCATTATGTTGGTGCAGTGGCAATTTTTTCAACTAATGCTAACAAGGGTCTGAGTTCAGGAATATATAAGCCAGTTAATGCAATCCTACCATGAGGGGAAGGTAGTGTCTTTCTGTAACCTCTTGACTTGTACTGCCTAGTTTGGTAGAATGCATTTCTATCATTCATGATTCAGTTAATCCTTCACTCTCTCAAGTGTTATGGTAAATCTTTTATCAACCTACCCACAATAATATGTGTGGTGCTGGAGCAAGATGGTATCATATTACAATAGAATTGTACTATTAAGTTATAGTATCAACAACCTAAGGTGATTTTGTAGTATATGTTGCAAGCAGTAGCTGTATCTTCGGCTGCTTTTTTGCATGTTGTCAATTTGATCTTGGCTTTGATCATCTGGAGGCTTGGTGGGATTTGGAATATATCCTGTTCTTTGTTAAGTAGGAATCAATAGCCCTCCATAACTTGGCTCGTTTTGTATTACCGACTACTTTTTCTATGCTATAGTGAGTATTGCAGTTCCTTTAAATTTGATTTATTTGTAAATTTAGATTATTTCTTAAAGTACCCTAGTCACATGGCAAAGTTAATTGATGTATTTGTAACTACTCACATTTTCCCCAAATAGAGGATGAGGGATGTTGACAGTAGCCCTAATGTAGATGCCACTCAGCCCACTCTACTATGGTTTATTGGTTTCCTTTTTTATTTTTATAGGCAAAGGGAAATCATTATACGACTACAGTATTATATCACTTTATTGTACAGTACATAATTTGTCGCATAGGGTGCCAATACAATATTTCTTGCTATCTACATAATCCAATTGGCACAAACGTGATAGGTTAAATTGTATTCCCAAAAACATGGAAACAAATTATTTTCTAAAACTAATTACAATTAATATAATCAGAGGACGGATAAAATGTGTCAGGGTGGTATTATTAAACTATTACTTCGAGAAAATAAAAAGGTTATTATTCGTAGCTCAATACGAACTGGGAGAAGCAAAGCCTTAATTTTCTTCGAAGACGAGTTTTACTACCACCACCAGAAATTTGTGCGTACAGAAACAATAATTATATAGATTCCTACTAAATAGGATATGACACAAATCAAATAAAGGTTAATTATATCAATGACAGGGACGGATTGAAGGTGATTATAACAAAGAGTGTAAATAAAATTGCTTCACACTCTTGCTGATGTGAAGTAACAGCTTATTGTGGGTTAGGATGAACCTTTGCAAAAGTAATTACAGAGTTGTGAACAATCGCGAGGGCGGGGTGAAGTAGATGATGATAACAAACGAAACTGCTTCACATTTTGGTGGAAGTGGGTAACAAGTGAATGATGATTTAGTTGATAACAAGTAGAAAGAAAGTCCATACATACACACACTAGATACATTAACGCCAGTGTGATTCTTCTAGCTATGATGATGATGTTGGTAATGATAATTATGATGTATAGCTAATGACAAAGGAAAAACCCATACACACTATAGACAATGACACCAGTGTAATTAATTCTGCTGTAGTTAATGATGATGATGATATTAGCGACCTATACGAAACGCCAGTGTAATTCTGTTGTTGTTGTTGTTGTTGTTGATATTAGCGACGTCCACGAAACCTGCTGAACCTCCTAAACCAAGGGTTCCGGCGCAGGGAGGGGCCAAACACGATAGGGGGAGCACTCAGGACTCGGTCAGACACCCCGATGGAGTTGCTGCTTAGGACGCCCTGTAACACACACACAAAATTGTTGGATTGGATTATTTGGCAGCATATATCAATAAACACACACACAATTATTGGGTTGAAAAATTTGCAGCACATATCAGTGAACATACACACACACAATAATTGGATTAAATATTTTTCAAGGGTAGATATAAAGGATACATGAATTAATACAGACACACACACACACAAAGAAATATATATATAGTACGGTAGGCTATATACCGTATATAAGATTACATACTAGTCTCTATCATTCAAAGGTTAGATATGTGGCTGGTTTCCGTCATTACAGAGTTGGATATAAGTGATATATGAATTATTACAAACTCACTTACCACACTAGGTTGGAAGGCATTAATTCCCCCAGCTATTCTTGGTGGGAACCTCTGGCTCAGGGGTCGGTCAGCAGTAGGCCTACCACCCACCGTGGTACCACCAGGGAAAATAATCGGAGCTTGTCGTACCATCCTTGTTAATGGTACACTGCTACTCCTCACATCCCGCCCTGTTGGAGGAGGAGGAAGGAGGAGTTTATAGTTAGGCATTTACTGTCAGTTGAGTTCCCGGCCTGAATCAAGTGGAAGGGGAAGGAGGGGTTGGTTAGCCATTTACTGTCAGTTCCACACACAAATTACTCCTCTTATAATTCAATTTTCCTCATCATTACACTTTTTTGTCTGTTCCAAAATCACTACGGTACATACACATACCCACATTTTATTATTGTTTACAAATGTGTCACAGAAAAAGAAATGATAGATACCGGTATAGAAAACTTGTTTCAACAAGGAATGCCTAAAATGAGAAGTTCCAGTAAGAAATTAATAAGTAAAAGAAGATGAGATTAAGATGTACAGAAATAGATCAATGGAACTAATTACTAGATAGAAGTGGTGTGTGCCAAATTCTTTAAAGTAAAATATGATAATTGGGTTTAAAAAAACTGGACATTGCGAGTTTGACTCAATCGTGTAAAAATACAGATAGGTACAAGAATAGGTAAGAACACGCCTACATGTAGGATCCTTCATTTGTATTTATCTTCTCACTTTCTTTCCCCCGATGGGGGGATGTGGACAATACTTTAAGGGTTTGAGCGCCCCTTCGGCCCCAGGCTGGCCTGGCACCCCCTTTCAGTTCAACTGTCCCTCTTTTACTTCTATTTCCTTCCTGCTTGCTGTTTCACCTCTGTATCACATTCTGGCGCTATATGACCTAGCTGTTGCGGCGCCAAATATCAGTCAATCAAACAATCAATCGCCCTTTCTTTAATCTCTCTCCTTAATAATTTCATCCCAAATCTTGCACACACACACGCGCGCGCGCGCGCGACACACCTTCCAAACACTTGCTAATTCCTCATACATTCAGTATACGTGTATTAAAATTTAAGTCTTGGAATGTGGATATTACGTATGTGAAAGGCAGTTGGTAGCTTTATTTTCGCCCGACTAGAAAACACACCAATCACAAACCATTAACTATATAAAATGAGAAATATTCGTGTGAGGAGTTACCTTATTTCACTGTAACCACCGAGATTAATTTCACTGTACTTCAAAACATTACAGGAAGATTGGGCTTTATAAAAACTATGAAGTGACTGAATTTTGGTTGATCCAAGAAAAAACATGAAATTAAAGCTAGAATTAGTATAATAAAATAAGACCAATTGAAGTGATAATGGATTGATTATGTAGGCCATAGGTCAGTAGAGTTAACACAGCGTTTGTTCAGCAGGTAAGCTGTGAATTATACCCCTTATAGATATGCTTACAGGCAGTTAGTCAATGCACAAGATCTCTTTAATTGATGACGTATGCATCTCTAGGCCTGAGGCACGGAAATTCTTGTGTGTACGTGGTACTCCTACTGATAAATAGTGAGACAGCATATGACACAAACCAGAAGACTGATAAACAAAACACAATGGCCCATTTTTTTTTTTTATGAAAATATCGACTCGTTTGTAAGTTTGTAAATATATGATAGGTCCAAATTCCATTTTTAATTAACATCAAAACCTTATCGACCTGTCCACACTAGGAAACATTGTTACCGTTGGGAAACAATAATGTTTCCCAGCAACATTGTTTCCTAGTGTGGACACTGTCTTCAGGCTACCCATGACGGTAAGACTAGCCTACTACATCGCCATGAACACCATTCAATACAACACCAATATACAGGGTGTCCATAAAGTCTTACCCTGATTTATGTGTAATAAAGGTCTGAAATCCGGGGAAGACTTTATGGACACCCTGTACTGCATTGCTGGCTAATGCACGCATACTCATGTATACAGAATAGCGATACTGACCTTGTAGCAGGGTGGCGGACGTGAGAAGAACGAAGAGACAGCCTATGAAGAGGTGATGATGTGGTGCCAAACGAACCATCTTCAACACTGATTATAGATAGATTGGTCTGTTTCACTCACTCACTGGCTGACTGACTGGCGTAGTGCGTATGTGCGTGTGTGTCTCTCCTTCCTCACACGTGACCTGTTTGGGGAATACCACGTTAAAGGTCACCCCACACTGCAATTGAGAAGATAAATTGTACTGTTGGCAGGATAGCGTGTGTGTACTGGATGTGCGAGCGCAAAGGAAATGGTAATCATATAACCTTCTTTGGGTTTCCCCTCGTGAAAAATGATATATATTTATCTCGGTAATAGGAAGGAAAACTTGTGTGGAAGTCTCTCTCTCTCTCTCTCTCTCTCTCTCTCTCTCTCTCTCTCTCTCTCTCTCTCTCTCTCTCTCTCCGTATCAAACTAAATTTACTAATTAAACTTCCTGCTTCTTTTGTTGACTTGTTGTCTTATGAGTTGAAGGACTTTGAAATGTGCAAATATGACACGAGAGAGGAGGCTGAGTATCAAAAGAAATTGATTTCTCCCTACTTTCGTCTATCATAATTTTATAATAGATTAGTTCCGCAAGAAAGCCTAGTAAAAATTAAAATCTTGCTTGATTCCCAGTGAAGTCAATAAATACACTAGACTCAAAATAAAAGTCCTGGGTGTAACTTTTATAGATGCACTTATTGGAAATAATAACACATTTTTACACATGACATTATCAAAATTAAGCTCACCCCCACTGTTTGAATCCAGTCAATCCACCCAAAACAACACCAACAGCAACAATAACAACAGGTATGAGAGTTGCTGCTAGTAGGTACAGTAAAGAGTGTAAAGTCCACAGAGTGTTGCCTGAAGTCTCTCTCTAACCAGACTAACCTTCCGCCCTTCCAGACTCCTCCTTCTTATGTTGGCTGTCAGTGATGTGGGGAACTCCTGTCTAACTCCGGCTGCCTCTGGAACAAGGTTGGAATGTGGTCTTGTTGCTCAATCTGAGAAGTAATAGAAAATACACGTACTGTACTTATAATGGGACAATAGAAGGAATTACTTGGATTCGTTTTGTTCTTGTGTTTGGTATTTAATTATTGCTTAGTATAGGTTAGACTTCTTATTCATCAGTAGTATATAAATATATTTGTCTCTACCTTAGGATGAAACACATTCCCAACACGTTCTGTCTACTACTCTACTTTTGTTTTGTTTTTTGTAAGTTTATTTCAGCTTTTTGCGTATTTTACCAACTCTCCTTTCCACCGTATGACAGAGGTCTAATATTAAATAATTAATTGTTTAGTATTTCAAACTTTTAATTGAAACACAGCCAGGCAAATTAATTAAGTATCATCATTGTGACTTTTGACCTTGTATATCAACAGTAAATATAAAACTAAAATAAACTAATGGATGGATATTACCCGACGGTGGTTGGTCCTAATCAGAAAAAATAATGAAAGTAGTGTAAGAAAGTTTAGGCGTTTTCACCTCATGCATGCAGGTGTGTGTGTGTGTGTGTGACTGTTTTTTTTTTTTTTTACATCAACCTCTGTAACGGACTTCATGAAACCTTTGTCCAGTGTCCGAACATTAAAATAATAATAATAAGAAGAAGAAGAACAAGAAGAATAAAAATAATTACAAATATAAATTTAGTGCATGTTGTTGGGCCGCAGTTGTGAGACCGTGTAAACCTCAGTCAAAAATAATTATATCTTCTAAGGCGTGGGGGAATTCCCTTAGGAGAAGACACAAAAGATTTTTTTTTTAAGAACTGGGTATAGCCTACAATAGGTTGGGTTCTTCATCGTTGGTGTTACTTTCTACATAGCAAGTTTCAAGCTCTATATTTACTGTGTCTGGAAATATATTTACATTAATATCTTTAGAACTGTATCAACTGAAGCAACTACAGTATTATGTACTGTATGTAAAGTCATGGTCTAATGTACTGCAACCTGGTGAATAAAAGCGAGCTATTTGAGTTAATTTTATGAACCAAAATTGCACACACCATAGCTATAGTTTCGGATCATTTTTCGAAGCCATCTCATTGGAAGGTGTTGCAGTACATTAGACCATGACTTTACAGTATGTGGATAGAGCTTCATGATGCCTCAGACCCGAATGATAACCATACCAAACCAGTGGAACTTAAAATTTGTTTACATTCGACCAGTTTGGAAGGTGCATTGTTTTGCCAGGCGACAAGGAATAGTGGTGGTGGTGCAGTGAGAAACAGCTGTTGACCGGCAGACACAAGGGACAGAGGAGAGGACATATTATTCATTATCCTCAGTAATATAGTGGAAACCTGTACACGCAGGAGTGATTAACGGTGATAGGTGGCCTTTGTTAGAAGTGTTTGTTTCTTGGTTGTGTACCCCATTTGAAGGCTCAGTTGTCGCAATAAAAGGTATGTCAAATAATTCATTTAATTGTAACTAGTTCCATCGAATATTATTGTTGTAAATTATTATGGTATTATTACAGAATAACTGGGTTTTCGGCTAGGCTTGAGCAGTATTACCACATTAGGCTAGGTCCTGGAAATTTGCCCAGGTCATTTTATGATAGTTTACACTGGTTATACCCGGTAGTTTGCCCAGGTTAGGTCCGGTAGTTTGCCCAGGTTAGGTCCCGGTAGTCTACTGTGGTCTAGGTTAGGTTAGGTAAGACTAGTTTCCAAATCATGTTTGTAAACGGGGCATACCTATCTCGAAAACGAGGCATTTCCGATAGAAACACCATAGATGAAAAGTGTCTTAGAATGGTCCAAAATAGTGGGTAATGATACTAATATATACAATATAGTGAACCCAGGTTTTCTGTAAATTTACCATTATTAAATGATGGTCTGATTGTTAATTAATTGCCAGTGATCTAATGTTTGACATTAAAGCTGTCAAAGTACATTGTCAATATTGTTTCGGTACACGCTACAAGGTACACGCTACACGCTACAAGGATTGCAGCAGTCGGACTAATTTGTATATCCTGGGCTGGGGCAGCAATATTTACCTTTAGTAGGCTACCTATATTTATTAGTTGGCTAACCCAACAAACAGTCAGACTGTTGTGGTCTGACGAATGATGTACAGAAAACAGAAAAAAAATGATAACGAAACTAACTAAGGAAATTAAGGAAGAGGAAGGACGCTAAAAAGGCAGAAGAGTTTTACAAGTATTGGCTGAAGTAGGAACTATCAGTCTATCTTCGGGTCTGTGTTTCCTGGAATAGTTCACTCAGTACTGTAGCCTATTAAGTCACAACAGTTACATAGTTTAGTTTTTAGTAGCCACGATAAGCGGTAGCCTACTATATAAAACTGGCTAACCTTCGTGGATGTGTACCGTACTGTAGCCTACGTAATAAGAAATAATTATAACGTAGCAAGTTTTACCACAACGTCACTATAGGTAAAAAACGTTAATTCTTTCTGGTTATTGCAACTCGACTAAAAAGAAGTAGCGTGAAATTTTCCTTCATGAGGAAGTACAGTGTTGGTAAAACTGGAGCAAATGATTCCTCCAAACTATTCCAAGCAACAGAACCATTAATTTTGTTTATCTGTCTTGTTTTCCGGCATACATTGGAGGAATCACGACACTCCAATGTAACAAAAGTGAATTACCCCCTTAAACATGCTTCTGTGAGAGGGGTGAAAGTCCTTGAATGAAAAGTAGAACTTACTTGTATTGCTTGTATCCACGTGTAAGTAGTAAGTAACAACAGCAGACAAGGCCTTGTTAGTATTTCCGTAGATGCTTTGAACGTTAGTACACAAATAGCTAAATAGGTCCTACGATAGTAATTATAATATTCCTTAGCTTCACACGTATAATTATATATACCGAGCTCCTCACCCCAAGAACACTGGAGCGTAACTGAATTGATTTGGTGAGAAGTGGGCAACATGATAGCCTTTATATATACCACTTCCCACGTGACTTGCTGATACCGTAAACAGAGAGACCTTTTGTGGCAGATGAGTGAATGACTTGCCAGAAAAACATAAAAGGTTAAGTTGAATTTCTAGTGAGTCACGTGCGTGTGTCTGTGTGTGGCGGATATGGTTTGGTTTGGTTGTGTGTGTGTGTGGAAAGGTGTGAACTGTAGTTTTATTTAGAATGGGAGTGTGTTTTTGTCTATTTAGGGTGATGCGGTATGGTGTGTGTATAGGTGTATTATTATCGTGTATTTCGGTGTGTTTATGTGTGTAGCCCCTATGTGTGTTAATATTGATGTGTGTGTATACATAGGCAGGCGTGTTTGCGTCACTAGTGGCGTTAAAAAAAATAAGGTGAACCAATTTGAGTGACCTTTTAACACTACATCGTTTGAGAGTCAAGGTCGCAGGGGAATCACCAGACAGAGGTCATAATGTGTGTGTGTTACGAAAAAGATGTACTTACGTGTACCTATACAGTGTGTGTGTGTGTATTGCGAGAGAGCTGTACTTGCGAGTGTGTTAATTAATAGGTGTACGCATACAATGTGTGTATGTGTGTGTGTGTTAGTCAGAAATTGGTATAGGCCTAATATAGCTTCCTATTCACCTACATCATCGTCATAATAATCATAGGCCTATCTCTGAAATTCCCTTTGTATAAACTATTCCCTTATAGTCTGTTCTATTTTCTTTAGTTTGACCGAAATATTAATATCCACAGACTAATAATACATAATATAATATTATATAGTTCGGCGTTAGTAATAAATCTGGAGCAACTATTGAATTCCCCCAAACTAATTATTCCAAGCAACAGACCAAAATTGTTGTTGTTGTTGTTGTTGATTTTAATTAATCTGGGTCCAGCAAGTTTTCCTGGCATAGCTTATTTTGTCTGCATATCAAGGTGTTCTAATATATTTAATTTAAGAGTTAGGTATATCCCAAGGGCTAGCTAGGATCAGTTAGTTACCAGTCTGGCAGTCAGGCAGGGAAATACCAACAACAACAACAATAATCTAACCTTGATGATAATGCACTTGTGGATGAGGGAAAACACTTTTATATGATGACTGTGGTTTTGATTTCATAAACAATTCCACGGTAACATATTAATAGTTATACTGCGGTACGAAGCAAGAATCCTATGTGGTTTAACTATAATAATGTTGTACGTAACATTAAGCTATATGGTACGTAGAAATTATTGTTGTTCAGGAATGATATACGGTGTACATAAAATTTGTTGTTCAGCAGAAATATCATACGGTACGTAGAAATTATTGTTGTTCGGGAATATTATATGGTACATAAAAATGTATCTAATAAAGTATAGACTACAGCCGTGATTATGTTTCTTGTAAATTGATTTTGCCTGTATGTAAAGGGACAAATTCATTACATAATTTACAACATATATTTTTAACCCCATATATTATTTAGCTTCATTATTTTTTCACTTTCACTATAAATTATATGGATTAATGTCTAAGAAAGGAGCATAGGCTACTGTATTTAATTTATTTATAATGAAAGTAGAGTCACGAATCATAACAATAATGTTGATCTGCTTAGAATAGCCTAACAGTACATCGTTGTGGAGTATTAGGCTAAAAGAACTCCATGTAAGTAGGAATGTACAGTCACGAGCTATAATTAGTATCCAAAAGCTATAAGTCCTGTTTCGAATAGCCGGATGGAATATTAATTAATTAAACGAAGTACAGGAAGTATAAGACAGGATAAGCTTTGTAGATTAGCCTAATTTATTCACGTATTGGTGTGTTTGATGATACGAAACTTTATCAAAAATAAAATGACAACTATCGTGCTGCTGATGAAATTACAGAAATTATACAGAAAAATAGCCGAAACAAAAAGCGGAAACCCAGCCAGCCACGAAACTAAGAGTGGAAACTAATAAAAAACACCATGTATCCGGATTAATTAAGCAATATAACTGTTGTCGTCTCCAGGTGATGGAAACGACTGAGTGCAAGCTGACCTTCACTCTTATACATTGTTATTGTCGTTGGTGTTGTTGTTGTCCCTCTCTCCCTCCCTCCCTCTATATATCCCTCCCCTTCATCTTCTTTCTCTTCATCGCTCCCTCCCTCCTCTTTCTCTCCCTCCCTCCTCTCTCTTTATCCCTCACTCCCTACTCTTTCTCTCCCTCACTCCCCTCCCCTCCCTCCTCTATCCCTCAATGCATCCCTCCACCCCATCCTCTTTCTCTCCATCCCTCCCTCCCTCCCTCCCTCGCTCGGTTGGAATCTTCCCGAGTGACGTACTAATGTTGTTGTCATTGTCTTCATTTCCTGCCTCATGACTCACTCACTCACTCACTTATTATTACATCTTTACCTGTTTGACTGGGGAATTGGGGATCTATTTATTGTCTGTCTCTGTGTGTGTGTGTGTGTGTGTACTTATTGTCTCTGTAGTTGTCTTTCGGCTCTTTCCTTTCAAGATAATTTTTCCTGTTTGTGTGTGTGTGTGTGTGTACTTGTAACTTCCTCCTACATGCACTCAACCTCACTCACTCACTTCCTAATGCACTCAACCTACCACACTTCCACATGTAATTTACCTCACTTACTTCCACATGCACACAACCTACCCCACTCACTTCCAAATGCACTCTGTACTTCACTCACTCGTTTTCAAATGCATTCAACCTACCTCACTCGTTTCCACATACACTCAACCTACCCCACTCACTTCCACATACACTCTACCTACCTCACTCACTTCCAAATGCATTCATAACCTACCCCACTCACTCCCACATACACTCAACCTCGAGAACAATGCCTCGTAGCCTATTTCCTGCTCTGTCTTACCCAGCCATTTACTTCCCACACCCAATCGACTTAACGTTAGGGAACATGCTAACAAGACAATAATTGATTGATTGACTGATATTAGGCGCTGCAACAGCGAGGTCATATAGCGCCAGAGAAAGGTGAGAGGTGTGACAGCATGCAGGAAGGAAATAAAATGAGAGGAGAGAGAGAGAACAAAACAATGGACTAGACCAGCAGGGGTTCTCAAACTTTTTGGCTCGTCGACCCCCCAATGTAGTTTCATATTTTCTGTTGACTCCTAACAGTCCTTACTTAAAATATTGTAAGCAAAAGAAGAAGAAAACATATATGAGTAGTAGTATAAATACAGTATGATGAAAAGTTTTGTCTACTCCTCACAATTTTCAATTTCGAGTCACAATATTCAGCACGCGAACTGAGAATGTCCTGAACTGCTGGATCTCCTCTCTGCGACTTGTCAGTTGTCAACTTGTCACACTGCGAGAGGACTCTCAGAGGAGGGGGATATGCTCGCTCCCTCGATCAGTTCGGGAAGCACACAGGAACTATTCTCGTACGGAGTCTACAGATTGGAGGCCGTCCCTTTTGACCCCCCAGTAAACATCTACTGACCCTCTTTTGACCCCTGGGTGATCCCATCGACCCAACCACTTGGAGAACCCCTGTCAGGTCTAGAATATAGAAAGTCTAGACCAGTGGTTCTCAACTGGTGGTACATGGACCATGGTGAAATTTTGGGTGGTCCACAAGATGCTCACTATGATTATTGTAATACTGTGAGAATTGGTGTATATAGTTTTAAATACTCTGGAAATAAAGTACAAAATTACTTTATCAAACTAAATAATTGACTATTCTTTTATCGTATTATCTCTTTTTAAGATATATAATTGTATGTTGTGTTTGATTTGTATTTTTTTATTATTGCTCAAAAAATGAAATGGTCCACGATATATTCATAATTTGGTTGGTGGTCCATGGGCTGCAATGAGTTGAGAACCACTGGTCTAGACTATAGACTCTATAGGGGAAGATATTAACCTAAAAAAAAATTATAATAGTAGTAGTAGTAGTAGTAGTAGTATGCCTAAATGAAATATAAATGTACATAATAAAGATAATTTTGTTCTAAACGTATATTTGACATTGATATATCATAGGTCAAGTGGCTGGACCAAAATATTCCCACAAATTATAAAAACACAACACATAAAGATAAATATTGTTGCTGTACTCAGGAACTGGATAAAATAATAAAAATATACGTCCGGTACTTCGGGAAAAAGGATATTTTTGTGACTAGGAAAATGGTAGGTAGCCTACTAACCAACTTTTCTTACCTAGATCGACAATTCGTTTTTATTTAATTGCGTCATTAACGTATTCATGTATTTGTCTTCCTGTTGCTTGTATATCTATTTAATGATCATAACACACACACAAGTACCATTTTAAATTTGATTTTTACCTAGAAATTAAATTCTACTTGCATGATAAATTTGTAACTAAATTCTACTAGCATGATATTATTTTGAAGTATTTTCCTTCTTTCCTTCCGATGCAAAATACTAGATTACATTGATGTGGATATAATATAATATGTATTGTTTTTGAGGCAACACTTACAGCTAAATAATTTCCACGTGTCATAAATCTCACCTAACAACTACAATTTTTTGTTTTGTTTTTACCACTTGGAACCACAACATCCTGCCGAATATAAATAACAGTTCCCAGTAAAAAGGGGTGGAATGATAATGTGCAGTTACGAGCTATAATAAATATCCAGGACCTGGTAAAATTTCAAATAATCTGACAATACCAGAGAACCAATTATAACGTTGGCTTCCCTTTACATTTTTATTGGAGCTCGTTTAAGGACCCTGTGATCGTGAATAAAATTGGAGACTTCTAATTCCTCCTGACAATGCCACGAAACAAGCTCCTTCCCTATAGGTGGTGTTTCGTGGCAATATTTGAAGGATTAATTTTCTCCAACTTTTAGACTACATCACAGGGGGAAGTACAGTGTTGGCAAATCTGGATCAACTGATTCCTCTAAACTATTCCAAGCAACAGGACACCATTATTTTTGTTCATTTGGTCCTGTTTCCTGGCATAGTTTGAAGGAATCATGGCACTCCAATGTAACAAAAGTGAATTACCCCCTTAATACTCCCAACAGGCTATTCGAAGCATGTAGGATATTTATAAAAGAAATAAAGGATACTTATTATGACTCGTGACTATAGAGTGTAAGCTACAGTAAAACCTCGTCAACTGTGCAGGCATAATCGTGATTGAAAAAAATACTAATTGCTCCTAAAATTATTTGTATAATGTTACTACTTCAACCTTCACACACACACACACACACACCTCTTTTTTGCACTTAAGAAGGTCATGTTGTACTGATTCCTCCAAACTGTACTAGGAAACACGACTACTTCAATAATAATTATAAGAGTAATAAGAGGATTGTTGTTTTGTAGCCTAATGTGGAGGAATCAGTAGCCTTCCAGTTTATTATTATTATTATTATTTGTCCTTTGTTGGATCATAGGAAAAATTAGCTTCCCTATTTAACCTGGACGTGTAAAAAGACGGAAATTTTGTGTTGGCTAGGTGGCTAAGTTGTTTATTTTTATTTATACGTTTTGTGTGTGTGGTTAGCCTAGCGTGGTGTGGTGGAAAGTTATTATCAGGGTAGTACTGGTTATTATAAGTAGTGGTGGTAGTGGTGGAGGTCCATGGTGGTAGTTGTGGAGGTGGTGGTATAGTTGTATTTGATATAGTAGTGGTGGTGATATTTAAGATAGTAGTGGTGATGGTGGTATGGTATATGGTAATAATTGTACTTGTGGTGGTGATGGTAGTAGTGGTGGTATTAGTGGTAGTGATGGTAGTAGGGGTATTATTTATAGTAGTGATGGTAGCGATCATAATGGTGGTGGTAATATGGCTGTGATAATGGTGGTGGTGATATCAGTGGTATATAGTGATGGTATTAGTGGTAGTGGTATGTATATCAATGGTTGACAGTGGTGGACCAGGGACCAATGTTTTAAGGAGTATTGGAGAGCAACTAAACAAGAGTTCGAACAAGTGAATTTTCCAAACCATTGAGAGAGGTTTAGAAGACTCACTTTTCCGAACTCTATTCAGTTGTTCTCCAACACTCCTTGGTCAGGGCTTGGTCCACCACTATCACCCATGGCTGTACCTTTAAGGGAAATCCGTCTCTACTTAATTCGAGGTATTTCTTAAGAGCTGTTTAATGTCACTTGTCGGATGCTGAATTAAGGGCTGGTGGGTGTGGCCGGATGTATGTGTACAGTCACTTTTAAAGGTTCCCCTTCGTCTCTGTCTAACTAGTGGTGGAAGTAAGTCATTATTCTCTGTTTATGGTGATGGTGGTGGTTGTTGGTGTGCTTCTGATTCCTCCAAAATATACCCGCTAATATTATCCTTCGTATTCTAAGTAACAAGCCACCAGTATTTTTATTATCAATCAGGTCCTGTTTCAGTGTTTCCTAGCATCCATTGGAGGAATCAAGGAGTTCCAATGTAACAAAATTTAATGTATACTATCCCGCAAATGAATCAATCCCTGTTGGTGATTTGGAGTGCTTCTGATTCCTCCAAACTATGCTACAGAAACACATATCTTATCTAGTCTTTGTTGTTTTCCTGACACAGTTTAATTGGAGGATTTGGTAGCCATCCAATTCCAAATAAAACAAAAATTACCCCCGCAAGCAGTGATTATTCGTCATTACCACGTGTTGAGTGTAAGAGGAAATGCCTTGGTTATACGTAGTGTTATACTTACGAGAGAGAGAGAGAGAGAGAGAGAGAGAGAGAGAGAGAGAGAGAGAGAGAGAGAGAGAATGCGTGAAGATAAATTTAAGAGTGAAATGATAATAGAGAGAGAGAGAGAGAGAGAGAGAGAATGGGGCAGGGTACATATACATAGTGCTACACACACACACACACACATGACCTTCACACCACCACACACACACACAAACACACACGTCCTTCATAGCACAGTACAACAAGAAACACCTCCATAACAAAACCTGACCAGTCCCTTCCCCCCTTAATTTCCTCCCTCACTCAAGCACCCCCCCTCCCCCCCACCACCACCAAGGTCAGTTTCTTCGTCTTTTAATTTCTCTCTCTCTCTCTCTCTCTCTCTCTCTCTCTCTCTCTCTCTCTCTCTCTCTCTCTCTCTCTCTCTTAACTCGGCTTAAGGAAACGCTAAGTATAAAGTAAGCATACTTTTATTTACCATTTTTATGTAAACAACACATTAAAAATATGTACTAAAGCTTGTTGATATCAGTGATTGCACAAGCATAGAATGAGATCATAAGATAGAGGAAACAATAGAATTTAATTTTTCATTATTAATATATACATACATGGCATCACATACACGATCACAGAAAAATATAGAAAAGCACTATTTTGTAGTTTTCTAAATCATGGTAGTTTTGTCTGTAGACTGATGATTAATAAGGGCCCTGTGATAGTGTATGGTAATTATTGGAGGCTTCTGACTCCTTCTGACTATGCCACGAAACACACTCCTTCCATATAGGTGGGTACGTGGTGACACTGTGTTTCGTGGCAATTTTGAAGGACTCATCATTTACCTTCAAATTTCTGACTACATCACAGGGTCCCTTTATTAATTATATAGGTGTTTTAAGGCGAGGTTCTCTTTTCGGTGGATTGGAGCAGCGCCTTGATTCCTCCAAACTATATATACCAGGAAACAGGAACAGATTAACAAAAATATTAGTGTCCTGCCAGCTGTTGTCTGAAATAATTTGGAGGAATCAATTGCTCCAGAATTACCAACACTGTAATATTCCCTTAATTATTAGCTGCCGAGAGAAAGGACTAACACTTGATGATTTTATACAGATGAGATAAAGCAAACAAAACCCACATTAATTAATACTAGTTATCTTAATTAATACTTTAAAAATATAACATCGAATAGTCAGAGTTCTTATGGCAAATTGGCAAGATAAAGGAATAACAAGTGACGATTTTCAACACAAGGATGAAAATAAACGAAGCCCACATTAATAAAAATACAATACTTCCTCGGCTCTATGCTAAAAATACCAACTGTGATAGAATTCGGAAGGTTGATCCCGTTGCGGAGACAAAAAGGGAGGATACAGCGTGTGTGGAGTGTAAACGGAAGCGTGTTCGTACAAATTCTCAGGAGTTATTAGAGAACCTGGTAGATGTAAATGTCCCGAATGGTGATGGAGTTGGTGGTGGGAATTGAAGGCATTATTGTTGTTGTTGTTGTTGTTGGGTATGTTGTTGTTGTTGTTGTTGTAGATGTTATTCCTGTTGTTGTTGTTGTTGTTGGGCCGAGGTCGGAAGCTGTTGCCGAAGAGGACTGGTGGTCTTGTTGGCGGTTTTGTTCGACTTCCCGCGCTCAGGATTGACGCGCTTGAGAGGGTTGCCTAGTGTAGGAATATTACCATGATTAAAACGTATTCGTTATTATAATTAACACTCTACGTCCTCATATATTTTAACAATCTGAGTACGGTACTTTAATTTAACTTATTGTCATCAAATATAAAGAAATATACATGGTGTTTCAAAACTCTGACAAAATTACAGAGCGAATTCGTAACATAAAATTGCACATAGATTCCTGTATGAACCTTTTATTTAACTCTATAGATAAAGAAGATTAAATTATTGAAGTGAATTTAATAGTGTACAAAGCCAAAGCCATTGCTATCATATTATGGTCAATAGACGATAAACTTCTAACCTCGTTCAAAGCTTCAAGGAGCAGTTCGATTATTGTGTAGGGTTCAGATAGATCGATTTCCTTAATTGTGATATTGTTAAGTTAATATATTGCTAATAATGTTAAGCAACTAACACACTCACATATACACACACATACAAGCATTAATCAACACACATATACACACACAAGCAGTAATCAACAAACACGCACATACACACACACGCGCCAGCAACAGCAATCAACAGTCAACACACACCAGCAGTAATCAACACAAACACACACACACACCAGCAACAAGCAACACACACCAGCAGTAATCAACACACACACACACACACACACACACACCAGCAACAAGCAACACACACCAGCAGTAATCAACACAAACACACACACACACACCAGCAACACTTACCACTCCAGGTCTCTTAGCACTTAATCCTCCAACAAGCTTCAAGTCCCCCTCAATCTTACTACTCGAGGCTGGAAAGAACGAAAGGGAAATATCACGTTTAACATTTGGGAAACATCTCGTTAAACAAAGGAAAATATCTTATTAAACATTAAGAAAAATATTTCGTTAAACATTAAGGAAAATATCTCGTCAAACATATTATTCTGTGTGTGTGTGTGTGTTTCAATCACGGCACTAATGTACTGTACACACCCCTTAATTGAGAGAGAGAGAGAGAGAGAGAGAGAGATAAGCATCTACCTCTTTTCAGTTTTACCCAGAATGTTGTAAATGTTGCTTGGTAACTTTTTGCTCTCGGTGTGTTTGAGTTCCTGCTTGTGTGTGTGTGTGTGTGTGTGTGTTAATAAGAGAGTATGTGGGTGGGTATTCTGTGTGTGTGTGTGTTAGAGGTTATGTGTATGTGGTAGAGGTTAAAAGTGTGTGTACGTGTATCCTACAGTATAATTGTATATGTGTGTGTATCTTACGCTTACTGTATAATTTTTATGTGTATGCGTGTATCCTACTGTATTATGTATGTGTGTGTGCGTACGTGATTTAGAGGTTACGCGTGTGTGTTACTGTGTTTGTATCATACCATATGTGTGTGTGTACCAAATGTCCAACACACCAATAAAAAGTATATAATCTCCAAACCTACTCACACGTGATTGCCGAAGCTAAGCCTGCCACCAACAGCAGAAGTAGCAGAAGGAGCAGCAGAAGTAGACGTTTAAAATGGGCTCCACGGCATCCCTCAGTAGCCATCTTGATTCCTAAGGGGGCAGGGGGATGGAGGAGAGGTAGGGTGTTAGGTGGTGTGGGTGTCGGTGTAGGGTGAGTTGTATGTATGTGTGTATGTGTGAGTGAGTGTGTGTAGGGTGAGTTGTATGTGTGTGTGAGTATAGGTGTAGGGTGTATATGTGAGTTAGTGGATGTAGGGCGTATGTATATATGTGTGTGTGTGAGTGGGTGTGTGTGTGTGTGTGTGTGTGTGTGAGTATAGGTGTAGGGTAACTGTATGTATGTGTGTCTTTATGTGGGTGTGAGAGTGAGTGGGTGTAGATGTAGGGTGATTGTATGTATGTATGTGTGTTAGAATGTGTGTAGATGTAGATGTGTGTATTTATTATTATAGTTTAATTAAGTCTTAGCAGGCTAGTAAGAGTGGGTATATATTTGATAATAATAGTGCCTTAATTCCTCCAAAGTATGCTAGGAAACAGAACCTGATGAACAAAAATAGTTATGTTCTGTTGCTAGGAATAGTTTGGAGGAATCAGTTGCTCCAGATTTACCAACACTGAACAGACACGAGCACTAATAAGCATCCAGGACTCCAGGGATGTGCTTGGAATACCCATAGACAGTAAATAAATACACAATACTAATATCTCCATTGGAATGACTTCGTTGGTGAATAGGATTGATCAAAGCTTCAACCAAAATTGTGGACAGTTCGATTTACAGCTCTCAACCTTAGTTCTAAAATGGTAAGTAGATCGGTAGGTAGGTAAGTTGGTACTGTAGGTCTCGTAGGTACCTTGGTAAGTAGGCTACGGTAGGTTCCTGTTTGATTTGCTTGAAGAGAAGAGTGTTAGCGCCACCCAATCTGAGGTGAGACTGAGAGGAACTAACATCCATGCCACAAATATATACACACACACACATGATGGTGAACTGGTCAGCCTTTCTCTCTCTCTCCGTCAGCCAGCCACTCCCTCCCTCTCGTCCTCCCATTCCCTTCCTCTCGTCCTACCACCCCCTCACTCTCTCCCCTCCTCACACTCCCTCTAGCCCTTCCTCCTCCACTCAACTTCCCCTCCCCACCCCAGTTTCCTCCTTCCCCCCCCCCCTTCCTCCTCTTCCGCCCCAGTTTTCTCCCTCCCTCCCTATCTTTCAACCAGAACCAGAACTCCTCACCCTCCTCCCTCAAGCAGTTTTTCCCTCACCCCCTCACTCCTCCCTCTCGTTTCCCCTTGTCAATTTGTCGAACGAGATGGTCACTGATTGATCACTCTCCTTTGTCCCTTCTCTCTCTCTCTCTCTCTTCTCTCTCTCTCTCTCTCTCTCTGCACCTTCCACGATTTTCTCTCTCTCTCTCTTTCCCTCCTTTGTACACCTTCTTTCTTCTGTTTTACATTCTTATCTCTTTCTTACCCCCCTCCCCTACTACATATGTTCTTCCCCTTCCTTCATTCCTCTCCTTCCACACGCCCCACTACCCCTCCCCTCCCCTCCCCCCCCACTACCCCTCCCCTCCCCTCCCCCCACACGTGTTCTGCCTGTGGTCCTAAAAAAAAAAAATACGGTGTAAATGACGAAACTGACCTTGAAGAAACTGAACCTAACCTTAACCGGATTGAATGCTTTTGGTACATGGGAGTGCCTTTGTTTCCTCCAAGGTATGTCAGGAAACAGGACCAGCAGATGAACGAAAATAATGGCGTTCTGTTGCTTGGAATAGTTTGGAGGAATCAGTTGCTCCAGATTTACTAACACTATATTTTAACCCCTTAATTAAGTAAATTTCTCCACCATTCCTCCTAGCTGCTTACACACACACACACACACATAATCAGCAACACGTGCACACACTCCTACGCACACCCACCCACACCGCCGCTCCTCCGCCGCCGCCACTGCCGCTGCCGCTGCAGCCGCCGTCGTTTTTTAATAATTAGTTTTTTTTTTAAATATATATATATATATATTTTAATATATATATATATATAATTTTTTTTTTTTTTTTTTTTTTTCAATTAACTTTTTTTTTTTTTTTTTTTTTGTCGTCGTCGTCACCGCCGCCGCCGCCGCCACCACTCCCATCACTACCACGACTACCACCATCACCACCCCTACCACCATCACCACCCCTTCTCACTCCTCCCATCCTACCCTTAACACCGTCCCTATCCTTTCTCCCACCACTCCCACCATCCCCACCCATTCTCCCACCACTCTCACCACTACCACCATCACCATCCCCATCACCTCTCCTCTCCCACGCTTACCACCATCCCCGCCCCTTCTCACTCCTCTCCTTCCTCTACCACACCTACCACCACCCACTCTCTCACCCCTACCACCCCCACCCCCACTTTCACCCACCCAACTCCCACCAAACCCACACCCCACCAACTACCCAAGCCCACCAACACTGAGTAGGCTAAAATAATGGTTTCCCCTTCAAAACCTCGAGGTGATAGAGAAAATGGGAAAGTGCAGTGTCATCGTATCCTGTGTGTGTGTGAAAGAGTGAGTTTCTGGTCTGTGTGTGTGTGTCATTAACCCTGTCTGTGTCTGTCTGTGTGTGTGTCATTAACCATGTATGTATGTGTGTATGTGTGTGTGTCATTAACCCTGTATGTGTGTGTGTGTGTTATATCTGGAAATCATTAATCCCGTTTGTGTGTGTATGAGAGAGACAAAAAAAAAAAATTAACTCCGTGTGTGTATGGCCTCATCCACACAAATCACAAAACTTGTCTGGAACATACATACATACATACATACATATATACATACATATATACATACATACATACATATATAATACATACAGTCGCGGTCAATAATAATCATCCACATATGGGTATCTCAAACAATTTGCTATCTAATGTTTTCACGTTCACATAATGATATTATTGTTTTAAGTAGTGTGTAGCTGTTTGTATCAAATTAAAAGATGGTAGTTAACCTATTTATTGGATATTTCGTGCTGTTGACAAGAAGAAAATGCAAAAAAAAACATAAATAAAAGAGAGAAACAAAAAAAAAGACATTATCCAGCCTCATAAATAATAATAATAATAATAATAATAATAATATAAAAAAATCATTATTCGGCAACTCTGCATGCTCTCATAATATAATATTATTAACAGCTTCAATCACAGACTCACAGTCATAGAACACTTGGTTTGAAACACCTCGTGTGGCGTGGTGTGTTGTGTTGTGGTGTGGTGTTGTAGTGTGATATGGTGATGTGGTGTGGTGTTGTGGTGGTGTGGTGTGGTGTTATGTAGTGGTGTGGTGTGGTGTTATGTAGTGGTGTTGTGGTGTGGTATTGGTGTGGTGTTATGTAGTGGTGTTGTGGTGTGGTGTTGGTGTGGTGTTGAGGTGTGGTGTTGTGATGTGGTAGTGGTAGTTGGTGTAGTGGTCACGAGTACAAATAAATATCCAGGTGTACAGTACTTCAAATATACCTGTAGACAGTAAAAAAAAAAAAAAAAGCACAATAAGATCTCTATTGTACAGTCACGAGCACAAATAAATATCCAGATGTGCTTCGAATACCTAGAGACAGACAGTAAAAATATTAAAATGTACAATAATAAGATATCCATTGGAATTATAGTTGTTTGGTGAATTATTGGACTATTTAAAGTTTCAACCAAAGTGATCGTGACAGTACAAACAGATATAGATCATTTTGGGTCACACACAGAGAGAGAGAGAGAGAGGTGTGGGTGGGTGGGTGGGGGAGGTTGTTGTGGGTTGTGGGTGTAGGTGTGGGTGGGTGGGGGAGGTTGTTGTGGGTTGTGGGTGTAGGGGTAGGTGTGGGTGTGGGTGGGTGGGGGAGGTTGTGAGTGTGTGTGTGTGTGATAACAGACGTGTGTATGAGTGTGGTAACAGACGTGTGTGTGTGTGTGTGTGTGGTAATAGACGTGTGTGTGGTAACAGACGTGTGTGTGTGTGTGTGAGATAATAGACGTGTGTGTGTGTGTGTGTGATAACAGACGTGTGTATGAGTGTGGTAACAGACGTGTGTGTGTGTGTGTGTGTGTGTGGTAATAGACGTGTGTGTGTGTGTGTGTGTGTGTTTTATAATCTTAAGTTGGACACACACACAGCACGTGATGGAACATTGACAGGGAGAAATTTCACAGTTGGGAACAGAGACAGACAGACAGACAGTCAGGTAAATAGACAGACAGACAGACAGACAGACAGGTAAATAGACAGACAGACAGACAGACTTGTAAATAGACAAATAAATAGACAGACAGACATCTAAATAGACAGACAGACATCTAAATAGACAGACAGACATCTAAATAGACAGACAGACATCTAAATAGACAGACAGACATTTAAATAGACAGACAGACAGACTTGTAAATAGACAGACAAATAGGCAAAGAAATAGACAGACAAACATCTAAAGAGACAGACACACAGGTAAATAGACAGACAGAGAGACTTGTAAATAGACAGACAGATTAACAAAGAGACTGACAGACAGATAGACAAAGAAACAGAAAGACAAACATGTAAGTAGACAGACAGACAGACAGAGAGACACACAAACAGGTAAATACATACATTATACAGCTAGAGGTGTGGATAAGACACCTGTACAGAGACAACAGCTGTGTAGGAGTGAAGTAAATAATCGAGCAATCCGGACAACACTTGCAACTAACTTCTTTAATTAAGGTGGTAGTTCTTTTTTGGTATATTGGAGTGCCTTCATTCCTCCAAAGTATGCTGGGAAACAGGACCAGAGGGGCAAAAATAATAGTGTTGTGTTGCTTGGAATAGTTTGGAGGATTCAGTTGCTCCAGATTTACCAACACAAAAAAACTTCCCCCCTTAATTAAGCCTGTCTCCCTATTCCCAAACCCCCTCCCCCAACCCCCGAAGCCTATCCCAAAAAATAGACAGACAGCAGAGACAGACTGGTAAATAGACAGATTGTTGTTACCGTGTGTCAACTTTTATTAGACTTGAACAACAACAGGCTCTATTTTCATTTTATTTTTCCTGACTCCGCATAACATTTGTATCATTACGGATTTAAAGGAGAGGGAGCCTGTGATGTAATGAGACAATTATTGGAGGTATAGCGAGTCCTTCAAACATTGCCACAAAACACCACCTACAATATTATATCATGAAGAAGATTGTGTCATAGAAAAGTCAATATGCTAGTGTCGTGGTATAGTCAGGAAGAATCAGACGCCAATGAATGTATGCACCAAGTCTCTCATAATTATAAAGACGATCACAGGGGCCTTTATTAATGTGTCAGCAGGGATTGTTTGTCCTTGAATAGTTCCCAACACTTGAAAATAATAATCATTGGCTTTTTCTCCGGACACTTAAATTAAGGTGATAATATAGTGTTGGTAAATCTGGGGCAACTGCTGATTCCTTCCTCAAAACTATTTCAAGCAACAGCACACCATTATTTATATATTGTCCATATGGTGCTGTTTCCTGTCATACTTTAGATAAATCAAGGCACTCCAATACAGTATACCAAAAGGATACTATAATATAAAAGATAATAAAGGATACTATAATATAAAAGATAATAAAGGATACTATAATATACCAAAAGGATACTATACCCCATTAGGATAGATTAATTTAAGGCTTGGTTGGTGAATTGAAATGTCTCTGGTTCCTTCAAACTCTGCCACGATACAGCATGAGTAATTTTTAACATCAGGTAAATTAATTCTAGGCAGACTGCATGGGGTAGGGAGGAAGGGGGGGGGGGGGCACGGGTGTAGGGTTGGGGAAGGGGGAAGAGTGGTAGATTTGGGGAGGAGGGAGTGGGGGAGAGCAAGGATGGTAGGGTTGGGGAGGAGGGGAGAGAGGGTGAGAGCGAGGGAGGTAGAGTTGGGGAGTAGGGGAGAGAGAGGGGAAGAGTGGTAGAATTGGGGAGGAGGGGAAAGAGGGGGAGAGCAAGTGTGGTAGGGTTGGGGAGGAGGTAGGAGGGGAAGGGTGGAGAGAGTCTAGCTGCAGGGGTGGTGGTGTGAGTAGATATAAGATAAATTGGAAAGTGAATGATGAAAATGTTAGTTAGTTTGTGAGTGGTGGTGAGGCAGTAACTACACAAGGAAAACTGCGGTACACACACACACATACACATATATAGGCTACACAGGAAGGATTGCGGTACACACATACACAAACACACACACACATACATGCATACAGGAAGGAAAGAGGTACACACATACACAAACACACACACACACACACACACTTTACCATACAATGAAAACTGAGCAAGTAACCACATACCCAATTATAGGACTGAGTATTTCTTTATTTAGATGTGTGTGTGTGTGTGTGTGTGTGTGTGTGTGTGTGTGTGTGTGTGTGTGTTTATTACCTGTACCTTACATGCATTGTGTGTGTATATGTGTGTGTGTGTTTTACCTGTCTACTCTACATGCATTGTGTGTGTGTGTGTGTGTGTGTGTGTGTTTTACTTGTCTACCTACATGCCGAGTGTGTGTATGTGTGTGAGAGAGAGTTTTACCACTTTTATCTATATGTATACTAGCCGTGTATGTGTGTGTGTGTGTGTGGGTATGTGTATGTATGTATGTGTGTGTGTGTGTGAAGCCTCCATGTATAGATACAATCACTAGGCGAATCGATATGGGATTTGTTTTTGTTTTCATTCGCAGCACAACAACAACAATAACAACAACAACAACAGCAACAACAACAACAAGGACAACCTATATATGAAAAAAAAATATATAGTAGAAAAGTGTCTGAAAAATAAATGATATAAAAGAAAAAGTGGTGTTATTTTGATAGTTGCTACACAAACACACAAACACACAAGATGGAGGATAGTACAGATAAGTATAATGTATAGCATTGTTTTCGTGTTTGCTTGTGTGTTTGTTTTTTTGTGCATTGATTTTGTTTTTCTGTTTTATTTTATTTCGTTTTTTTTTTTTTTTTTTTTAAGATTTATTCCTTATCATGCTCTAGTGTGTGTGTGTGATGTGTGTGTGTTAGATCATTACATGTGTGTGTGTGCATTAGATCATTACACATGTGTGTGTGGGTGTTAGATCATTACATGTGTGTGTGTTTGTTTTTTTATGTTCAAACACTGGACATAGGCTTGATCAAGCCTGTAATCGTGGCTCAGGTCAACTGCTGCTCACACACACACACACACACACACACACACACACACACGTCACGACTTCCTAACTGGTACCCAGGCAGGCAGCCACAGAGAGAGGGAAGCGAGGGTAATTCCCAAATACTGCAGCTGTTATGGTACTAGTGAGGGTGTTATGGTACCAGTGTGTGTGTTATGGTACTAGTGAGGGTGTTATGGTACCAGTGTGTGTGTTATGGTACTAGTGTGTGTGTTATAGTACCAGTGAGGGTGTTATGGTACTAGTGAGGGTGTTATGGTACTATTGAAGGTGTTATGGTACCAGTGAGGGTGTTATGGTACCAGTGAGGGTGTTATGGTACTAGTGTGTGTGTTATAGTACCAGTGAGGGTGTTATGGTACTAGTGAGGGTGTTATGGTACTATTGAAGGTGTTATGGTACCAG
>JAWZYT010004868.1:0-74013 GCA_034508575.1 Petrolisthes manimaculis
GTATTATTTGTATTATTTATAATATTTATATCATCTGTAATGTAATGTTATAATTAAGTTGTAATATGTTATGTATTATTTGTATTATTTATAATATTTATATCATCTGTAATGTAATGTTATAATTAAGTTGTAATATGTTATGTATTATTTGTATTATTTATAATATTTAAATCATCTGTAATGTAATGTTATAATTAAGTTGTAATATGTTATGTATTATTTGTATTATTTATAATATTTATATCATCTGTAATGTAATGTTATAATTAAGTTGTAATATGTTATGTATTATTTGTATTATTTATAATATTCATATCATCTGTAATGTAATGTTATAATTAAGTTGTAATATGTTATGTATTATTTGTATTATTTATAATATTTATATCATCTGTAATGTAATGTTATAATTAAGTTGTAATATGTTATGTATTATTTGTATTATTTATAATATTTATATCATCTGTAATGTAATGTTATAATTAAGTTGTAATATGTTATGTATTATTTGTATTATTTATAATATTTATATCATCTGTAATGTAATGTTATAATTAAGTTGTAATATGTTATGTATTATTTGTATTATTTATAATATTTATATCATCTGTAATGTAATGTTATAATTAAGTTGTAATATGTTATGTATTATTTGTATTATTTATAATATTTATATCATCTGAAATGTAATGTTATAATTAAGTTGTAATATGTTATGTATTATTTGTATTATTTATAATATTTATATCATCTGTAATGTAATGTTATAATTAAGTTGTAATATGTTATGTATTATTTGTATTATTTATAATATTTATATCATCTGTAATGTAATGTTCATAATTAAGTTGTAATATGTTATGTATTATTTGTATTATTTATAATATTTATATCATCTGTAATGTAATGTTATAATTAAGTTGTAATATGTTATGTATTATTTGTATTATTTATAATATTTATATCATCTGTAATGTAATGTTATAATTAAGTTGTAATATGTTATGTATTATTTGTATTATTTATAATATTTATATCATCTGTAATGTAATGTTATAATTAAGTTGTAATATGTTATGTATTATTTGTATTATTTATAATATTTATATCATCTGTAATGTAATGTTATAATTAAGTTGTAATATGTTATGTATTATTTGTATTATTTATAATATTTATATCATCTGTAATGTAATGTTATAATTAAGTTGTAATATGTTATGTATTATTTGTATTATTTATAATATTTATATCATCTGTAATGTAATGTTATAATTAAGTTGTAATATGTTATGTATTATTTGTATTATTTATAATATTTATATCATCTGTAATGTAATGTTATAATTAAGTTGTAATATGTTATGTATTATTTGTATTATTTATAATATTTATATCATCTGTAATGTAATGTTATAATTAAGTTGTAATATGTTATGTATTATTTGTATTATTTATAATATTTATATCATCTGTAATGTAATGTTATAATTAAGTTGTAATATGTTATGTATTATTTGTAATATTTATATCATCTGTAATGTAATGTTATAATTAAGTTGTAATATGTTATGTATTATTTGTATTATTTATAATATTTATATCATCTGTAATGTAATGTTATAATTAAGTTGTAATATGTTATGTATTATTTGTAATATTTATATCATCTGTAATGTAATGTTATAATTAAGTTGTAATATGTTATGTATTATTTGTATTATTTATAATATTTATATCATCTGTAATGTAATGTTATAATTAAGTTGTAATATGTTATGTATTATTTGTATTATTTATAATATTTATATCATCTGTAATGTAACGTTATAATTAAGTTGTAATATGTTATGTATTATTTGTATTATTTATAATATTTATATCATCTGTAATGTAATGTTATAATTAAGTTGTAATATGTTATGTATTATTTGTATTATTTATAATATTTATATCATCTGTAATGTAATGTTATAATTAAGTTGTAATATGTTATGTATTATTTGTATTATTTATAATATTTATATCATCTGTAATGTAATGTTATAATTAAGTTGTAATATGTTATGTATTATTTGTATTATTTATAATATTTATATCATCTGTAATGTAATGTTATAATTAAGTTGTAATATGTTATGTATTATTTGTATTATTTATAATATTTATATCATCCGTAATGTAATGTTATAATTAAGTTGTAATATGTTATGTATTATTTGTATTATTTATAATATTTATATCATCTGTAATGTAATGTTATAATTAAGTTGTAATATGTTATGTATTATTTGTATTATTTATAGTATTTATATCATCTGTAATGTAATGTTATAATTAAGTTGTAATATGTTATGTATTATTTGTATTATTTATAATATTTATATCATCTGTAATGTAATGTTATAATTAAGTTGTAATATGTTATGTATTATTTGTATTATTTATAATATTTATATCATCTGTAATGTAATGTTATAATTAAGTTGTAATATGTTATGTATTATTTGTATTATTTATAATATTTATATCATCTGTAATGTAATGTTATAATTAAGTTGTAATATGTTATGTATTATTTGTATTATTTATAATATTTATATCATCTGTAATGTAATGTTATAATTAAGTTGTAATATGTTATGTATTATTTGTATTATTTATAATATTTATATCATCTGTAATGTAATGTTATAATTAAGTTGTAATATGTTATGTAATATTTGTATTATTTATAATATTTATATCATCTGTAATGTAATGTTATAATTAAGTTGTAATATGTTATGTATTATTTGTATTATTTATAATATTTATATCATCTGTAATGTAATGTTATAATTAAGTTGTAATATGTTATGTATTATTTGTATTATTTATAATATTTATATCATCTGTAATGTAATGTTATAATTAAGTTGTAATATGTTATGTATTATTTGTATTATTTATAATATTTATATCATCTGTAATGTAATGTTATAATTAAGTTGTAATATGTTATGTATTATTTGTATTATTTATAATATTTATATCATCTGTAATGTAATGTTATAATTAAGTTGTAATATGTTATGTATTATTTGTAATATTTATAATATTTATATCATCTGTAATGTAATGTTATAATTAAGTTGTAATATGTTATGTATTATTTGTATTATTTATAATATTTATAATATTTGGGGCAGTAATTGGGACCCGCTGACGAGTCCCTGAAACATTTGATATGTTTAATAAAGATGAAGGTATATGAGCAGGGATATTCTTAGAAGCATTTACATTGGTATTGTCCTGTGCAGCAGTGGTATCACTGACACAGGCAGACACATCAACATCCATAATACAGGTGGTAGAATCACTCTGCTGTTCTAGCGGAGAAGAAACTGAATCTTTTGAAGTCGCGACATCAGTGGCGACCTTACTAGCATGGGAAACCCTCTCTCCCCAAAATTGTGGCAGAGCAGGGGCCAAAGCCCCCTCTAGCCTAGCTCGCCAGGTCATAGAGAAACGCAAGCCCCCCCACCTCGTCAAGGCGATTCTCGTTTGGGGGGGTCTCAATATTGAATTTGTTGGAGAAACCATTGATGATAAAGTAAATAACATTAAAGATAGTATTCTCAAAGCCGCAACGGCATCAATTCCTAAGACTTGCCTAATGCCTTGCTTCGGCAACCGCACCCGGGGGGCCATGGCGTTAGGCCCCTGGCAGAGGGACCGAGTCATCCGTCCGGGAACCCCTGCGCCCTAGGGGGCACTGGCGTTAGGCCAAGGGACACCAGGCCCGATGTTTGTATTCCCGGGGAGCCGAGTCATCCTCCCGGTGGTGCCTTTTTGCGCCTGCAGCCGGGGGGCCATGGCGATAGGCCCCTGGAAGGGCCAAGTTATCCGCCTAGGGGACGCACGGCCCCGGAAGGCACTGGCGTTAGGTCCCTCAGAGCAAGACTCCACGACCTCGTAGAGTGTGTCGGTATAGACTTATCAACAATCGATTCCCTGGTTCTAGTAAATATTGCACCCTGGGTAATACCCCCTTTTATTTGTGTGGAATCCTGGTTACCAGGGGTTAAATCCCAGGTGCCGGAGGTGGAGGTACACCAGAGGTTTCGTGAGATAATTGTCAAACATCTTTCTTATTTCCAACTGTATACCGACGGGTCCAAGACGGATGAATGTGTGGGTGCGGGTGTATGGTCGCATGAATGTCAGCTAAGATTCAGACTGCCGAATCATACCTCTATTTTTCTTGCTGAATTATTTGCTATAGATAAAGCTTTGGATTTTGCCCTATCGACGACCCACGATAGGATAGTCATATTTACTGATTCATTAAGTTCACTTAAAGCTATTAAATCTTTGAATACAACTAACAATGAAATACAGGGTAATATCATTAGTAAGCTATTTAGTGCCAATAAATTGATCAAGTTAATATGGGTACCATCACATTATGGTATCTATGGTAATGAACAAGCTGATAAATTAGCAGGGTCGACTGTTGATCTGGACCTTAGCATAGTCCGTACGGATCTCAGGTGTTTTGTCTCTCTCATAAAATCTAAAATTCATCTCCTGTGGCAAAGGCAGTGGACCAGACTAGACATCAATAATAAATTCAAAACTATTATTGAACCCTCGGCTACGTCATCCTGGCGTAGTCGCAGGGATGAGGTGGTGTTGGCCCGACTCAGGCTCAATGCCACATGGACAACCCACTTAGAGGAATATATCAATAAAATATTTCCCCCTGAGTACCCAACATGCACATCAGTAATGTCAATAGCACATCTGCTCATTTATTGCAATAAGTATGATAACCAAAGAGTTAAATTGAAGCAATATTTTCAAATTAAAAAAATTGCTTTCACCATCAACAATTTACTAGCAGATGACAAGAATATTATAAACAAACTGCTCTGTTTTCTGAGGGAGACAAAACTTTATGACCTTATATAAATTGATAGAATAAAATGGATTAGACTGGCTTAATGACCTTTGACTATATGTCGCTGGTTGATAGCCAATAAATCCAACAAGTAAGAAAGTAAATAATATACACACACATACATACAATAATTCACATACACACACACATATACATACAATAACAATATACACACACACACACACAAACAATAATATACACATATACACACATGTACACACTCAATGATTAAAGTGCAATTTTGAACCACTTATTAACCATTTCAGGCTCCATGTTGCATCGTTTTTCGCAAAGATCTTGAAGGTCCTTAGTCAGATAATTATAACATTCTAACACAATGTTTACGACACCCCGCCGTAATTTATGGAGGTATAGTAGTTAGACAAATGTGTATACTTAAGGAGTTTACTCTTATGATCTTAAGTTGTAGTCAGTGAGAACATAAAAAAATTCCCAATAGTCTCACTGTGTGGAGGATTTAATTAGCTTTATAATGAACCCTATGTGAACTCTGTAGAGGATATATAGAACCTCTTTCAAAAAAACTAGAAAAAAATATAAATTTATTTCGAACCTAACTCACTTTAAACCCATTTTGAACCCTTTAGAGATGAGATAGAACCTTACCGATAGTCTCATTCTGTGGGATATTTAATTAGCTTTAAAATTAACCCTACCTGAACCCTCTAGGATAAATAGAACCCCCTTAAAACAATTAAAAGTAAATAGAATCTCTTAAAAAAAAAGTAAATATGTGTGAAAAGTCATTACATGCTATTGTACTTCTCTCTCTCTCTCTCTCTCTCTCTCTCTCTCTCTCTCTCTCTCTCTCTCTCTCTCTCTCTCTCTCTTTAAAACATATGTGGGAAGTAGGGAGTATGGAAACAGCTGTCTAGTTGCAGTGGTGTATGTATTGGCGAGTTGACAGTGAGTGAACATCAGTGGGGCTGGACAGTCGGCAGGTACTCAAACAATAAGAGAAAGAGGCCTGCAGACAATCATCACAATAAATACATTTCCCCAGACACCTTGCATATATATACAACACAATGCTATACAACAATTGAATATAAATGTGAGGGTCAAACATTCCCTATCTAAATCTGCCGGTTAAACACCCAAGTTCTAACAATAACTCCTTAATACTAGCAATTAATACAACTTATCACTGTCCACACATTAAATACATATTATATAATCAACCTTATCATTGATACACAAAGAACATATAAATGCTTACCCAAATTCCAGAAGAAAGAATTAATAATAGAGTGACAGACACTAGGTGTTAACATTAGCTAAGCTGCCAGTCGACTGAGACAAACATGGCGTCCTCAGTATTGTAGCAGAGTTGATGAACCTACCAAAACATTATTGGAACCACAACTCATGACCATCAAGTAATTCAACACATGACATATTATAATTATATACAATTACACAATATGAAATTACACTTATTTTATATACAATCTTTGTTTCATTACACACTAATAAATTATGCCAATAGATTAATCATTTACATACACATATCTCACTACAGCCTTATATGATATGTGGGATAAAATATCATTAGATTATACTTTTATGTGGGATAAAATATCATTAGATTATACTTTTATGTGGGATAAAATATCATTAGATTATACTTTTATGTGGGATAAAATATCATTAGATTATACTTTTATGTGGGATAAAATATCATTAGATTATACTTTTATGTGGGATAAAATATCATTAGATTATACTTTTATGTGGGATAAAATATCATTAGATTATACTTTTATGTGGGATAAAATATCATTAGATTATACTTTTATGTGGGATAAAATATCATTAGATTATACTTTTATGTGGGATAAAATATCATTAGATTATACTTTTATGTGGGATAAAATATCATTAGATTATACTTTTATGTGGGATAAAATATCATTAGATTATACTTTTATGTGGGATAAAATATCATTAGATTATACTTTTATGTGGGATAAAATATCATTAGATTATACTTTTATGTGGGATAAAATATCATTAGATTATACTTTTATGTGGGATAAAATATCATTAGATTATACTTTTATGTGGGATAAAATATCATTAGATTATACTTTTATGTGGGATAAAATATCATTAGATTATACTTTTATGTGGGATAAAATATCATTAGATTATACTTTTATGTGGGATAAAATATCATTAGATTATACTTTTATGTGGGATAAAATATCATTAGATTATACTTTTATGTGGGATAAAATATCATTAGATTATACTTTTATGTGGGATAAAATATCATTAGATTATACTTTTATGTGGGATAAAATATCATTAGATTATACTTTTATGTGGGATAAAATATCATTAGATTATACTTTTATGTGGGATAAAATATCATTAGATTATACTTTTATGTGGGATAAAATATCATTAGATTATACTTTTATGTGGGATAAAATATCATTAGATTATACTTTTATGTGGGATAAAATATCATTAGATTATACTTTTATGTGGGATAAAATATCATTAGATTATACTTTTATGTGGGATAAAATATCATTAGATTATACTTTTATGTGGGATAAAATATCATTAGATTATACTTTTATGTGGGATAAAATATCATTAGATTATACTTTTATGTGGGATAAAATATCATTAGATTATACTTTTATGTGGGATAAAATATCATTAGATTATACTTTTATGTGGGATAAAATATCATTAGATTATACTTTTATGTGGGATAAAATATCATTAGATTATACTTTTATGTGGGATAAAATATCATTAGATTATACTTTTATGTGGGATAAAATATCATTAGATTATACTTTTATGTGGGATAAAATATCATTAGATTATACTTTTATGTGGGATAAAATATCATTAGATTATACTTTTATGTGGGATAAAATATCATTAGATTATACTTTTATGTGGGATAAAATATCATTAGATTATACTTTTATGTGGGATAAAATATCATTAGATTATACTTTTATGTGGGATAAAATATCATTAGATTATACTTTTATGTGGGATAAAATATCATTAGATTATACTTTTATGTGGGATAAAATATCATTAGATTATACTTTTATGTGGGATAAAATATCATTAGATTATACTTTTATGTGGGATAAAATATCATTAGATCATAGAATATAGAAAAAGAAAGGTTGTGGATCAATCGTGAATACGAGAGAGAGAGAGAGAGAGAGAGAGAGAGAGAGAGAGAAAAGTGGATGGAGGAAGAAGGAAGGTCAGGTCACTGAGTTGAACGCACCGCTATGCGACGTATGTGTGTGTGTGTGTGTGTGTGTGTGTGTGTGGTAATTTTGCGTAGGATCATGTTTTCCCCTCCGGCTGGGTTCTAGTGGTCAAACTTCTCTGTCTTCATTGGCAGATGCAAAATAGGAGGCCGCTTGGGTTGATAATTGCACGTCTGTATATTGACACATCTTGCGAGTGAGTATAAACAACTCTATGAAATATTTACATAGTTTGTAATTGGCTGAATGAATAACGAGGATTCATTATGAGGCAAGATAATATATATATATATATATATATATATATATATATATATATATATATATATATATATATATTCGCAGTACTTTCCACAGACCTTCTCTTTCGACTTTGTCATATGTCTTCTCCAAATACTTCTCTATTACACATCTCAAGGAGAAAATCTGGTCTACACACACTCTACCCTTCCTAAACCCACCCTGCTCCTCACCCACCCACCTCTCAGTTATCGCTCTCACTCTCTCAATCACTACCCTACAATATTCCTTACCTACTGCACTAAGGAGACATATCCCTCTGTGGTTACCATATACTCCTCTTTCCCCTTTACCCTTGTACAGATTCACTATCATTCCTGTTTTCCAATCTTCAGGCACGCTTCCCTTTTCCCATGTTAATCTGGGTTAATTGGGGCAAGCTGACTGCCTGGAGGGACTTATTTCAACGATGAATTAATATCTTAGAGAGATCATGTAAACAGAGGAAGTATAAAACAAAATTAAACACAGGAAATAAAAGAAAATGTGTATTTCTCTATAGTCAATGACTCTCTCTGCAATATGCCGATTCCGAATCTGCTCTTAGTTTTATTGTAAGATATGTAGTTTCCGATTTATAAACAAAGAACTCTGCTAACATTTCCGATCTCAATTTAACCTCAAATGTCCTCTGAGGTAAGGTCTGGTTTCATCGAATACCACAGTTTTGCAGTTAATGAACAAATAGGCCGAAAATGATCTCCAGATACCTCACATGATCTCCAACAACCTCAAAGACCTTGGAGTTCAGTCATTTTGGATTAAAACGTCCGCTAGGTCTAAGGAATCCAAATATGTAAGATAAAAATAAAATTGATAGAGTAATTCTTGGTCAAATGAACGAGAGAGAGAGAGAGAGAGAGAGAGAGAGAGAGAGAGAGAGAGAGAGAGAGAGAGAGAGAGAGAGAGAGAGAGAGAGAGAGAGATAGTGTGTGTGTGTGTAGTTGACCTGGGTATAGGGTACTAAAGATGAAAATAATGTAGTATGAATTATTCTATACGAGGTGTCCGGAATTTTTTGCCCGAAAATTTGGCAAATGCCTCCTTTATTAATTCTGAAAAAACAAATATTCGATTTTTTCTCTAGTTTAGCGGTAATTGAGACATTTAAATGTGTGACAGAACGTTATGTAATATTATACACAGAGGCAGCCCCGCCCCGCATCCCGCCTGTACAGGCTACTGGTGTTTAACATAATCAGACTATTACCATACATAATTCCATACCATATAAAATGGTATATGTAACTGTAATTAATAATTATTTCTTTATTCCATGTAATTGTACACTATACCGCTGGGTGACAGCACCATACAGGCGAGATACCACACCCAAACCAAAGACTGCTGAACATGCAAGAATATCCAAGCCACGCTAACCAAGGGACGCGGTCGCAGTTCAAGCCCAATCTTCGATACGTTCAGACGGACGTCACGATACCTCGTCTAACTTATCAGATCTAATTTTTGTGTGTACAAGTACAATAATCCATCCAGTGTAATTAAATAAACCAGTAAGGTTATAGTGTGTTAATTAACTTCTCCGTAGCTCTGAGTGAACCCATAACATAAACTATCTATCTAAAATACCGTTCCCGAGATATCTACCGAGAACGCCTTCGAGAACGACTACTAATCTACAATCAACAAATAACCTTAAAACATATACAAACTTTATTAATGTAATGAAAAGTTAAAGCAACTATTACACGCCCGGCAGCCCGTAGAGTTACCAAGTCGGAATAAATGTACATTTTATTTCAAATTTTACACGTTATTCTCAAATAAAATGTACGTTTATTCCGACTTGGCAACTCAACGGGCTGCGGGGCGGGCCGGGGCTGCATCTGTGTACACTCGCCAGCATTGCCCCGTGGTACAGGGGCTCGCACGTTTTAGGAGATGTGGCACCACTGTGATGAGATGATTTGCCTCGAAACAATCCATGTGTGTGAAATAAGTAATTTCGATACAGTGGTGCATGAAGTGAACTTTGTTGTTGAATGTTTCGAACCACAAAGTATCATAACAGGCTGAACTTTGTTTAACCTGATCCATGCAATAAGTGTTTAATATCTGCCACCTTTATATATAAAAGAGAGAAGTATGTAATCTTACCTCATCACGCCCTAACCATCAGAGCAACACCCGCGAACCTATATATATTTTCTTGATCGGGTTGACCCAAGGATGGTTTTAGGAAAACAAAAAAAAACTTTCTTATTTGCTCTGTCTAGCTGCTGGCGAGCTTGCCAGTGAGGAGTGGGGATTTATCAGAATAAATAGGGATATATATCCCCACCGGGAACAAATTTTGGCCACTCCCTCAGGAGGAAAATTTGTGAGTGCTTTTGCAATTTATGCATATGATGAATCTTAATCCAACATACTTTTTGTTCTCCAAATATTGGGTATCTTATTTTTTACCCGGTCAATGCCGGGTACTACACAAAGTAGTTATTTATAAAATGCATAATAATTGGCCACAGTTTTGTGATGACGTGTCGTTCGTATCTCATCATCTAGTCTGCAGCGCCTTATATGAGGTCAGAGAAGAGGGAGTTGTGAGCCTGGCACATACAAGCTCAGATGTGACCACATTTGCTTCAATATTCGCAGTAGGAAACACAGGAATAGTGAAGAAACACGATTATGTTGGTAATGTATTGGAGTTAGAAATAAGAAACCTATGCCACATTTAATGTATTTTTACTTATTGTAAGGTAAAAGAAACTATCTATATCTATCTACTTATTTCTTACCATCCTACAACACTAATTGTAGAAGTTATTCTCAAAAAGTGATAACATGAACTGAATAAACGAGTAAACACTGATAAGTTGGATGTGTGAATAACAACTATGATGATCACGTTTGTAATTCTGACTTTATTATATTTGGGTTAATAATAGTAACATAACTTCTATATGGGATATACTTTAACCTGTAAAGAGAAGACAAACTAATCTTTCCAATTTTTTTTAACAAACAACAATTAACAAGAAATAACATTTTATGGAGACAGGGGCACATTCATTAACGCACTATTAACATTGTGTATATAGCAGCTACAGTATCTACATGGTTTTATGTTCATTACGTTATGATTGCGAGAATGAATATGCTAGCCCCACCGGCAAGGTGAAGAAAACTCCTCTTTTCAGTTATGACTGGAAACTGAAGCTTCTTCCAATGAGTTCTCGACAATATCATGGATGTTCATAATTTTTGTGATTCGTTCTATGAATATTGAAGCAAATGTGGTCTTATCACAGCATGCCATGTGCTAGGTGTATGGCTCCTCCCTTTTTCTGACAACATATTTGGGGATCCATACATGTATTAGGTGATAAAATAGAAACAGAACGTAATAACAAAAATGTAGACAGCTAAAATGCATTACATAATGACGAGTACTGAATACTTTCTAGTATAGAACATTCAGGTTAAACAAATTCGGGCTGAAATGATACATTGTGGTTCGAAGTTTTAAACAACAAAGTTCACTTCATGCACCACTGTATCGAGGTTACTCCATCCCACATGTGGGCATTTTTCGCGGCAAATCATCACAGTGGTGCCACATCTCCTAAAACGTGCGAGCCCCTGTAACACGGGGCAGTGCTGGCGAGTGTACTTACTGGAGGGTAGCTATTTGTACTGTCACTCAGTTGATTTAGTGTTCGCGCTCTATACGTAGGGTGTGGTCAGCCAAGAGTGAGATACCTTTTTGTGACTCTTTCTTTATCATATACTGTGTTACGACCTAGGAATGGCTAGTAACATTCCGTTGAAATAGGATACTATTGTAAAGATTGTTACTTTAATTAAAGGTAGCAGGCCATTAAACTAAAGAAATAGCCAATTTTACTGGTGTTTGCCATCGGTCTGTGAGGAAATGGGTTTCTAGTTTTCGTCAGGGTGGCGGTAGTGACATTCTTACCCACATAACTAGGTCTGGAAGGTCTACGAAAGTGTCGGTTCGTGCCAGGACCATATTGAAAAGACACATCGAAAAGAAGCCACGCACCCCAGCTCGTGTTGTCAATGAATCCAACTAGAACATCAGCCCAGACCTCTGAGATACCATCTGTAACACATATTAAAGTTTAGTAGTAGTCTTGTAAACTATGAAATGGACCGTCTGCCGGAATTTAACTGGTGGCTTAATTAACAAGCGACAGTAATTGGTTGTTATATTTTGGATCTAGATCCAACTAGTGAGATACGAATGAAACCAATCCAAAACTTAAGCTTAATATCTCCAGGTGATTTTTATGGTGTAGAATCAGTGTACATCCTAGAATACTGCGGTGGTAATGACAGACATTTTAAGGGGTGGAAAAGCTCCGACAGACACACTCAAAATGTGCTGGATATCACTTACCGCGGTAAGCGACGCTGCACGAATACCTGTGTCTAGTTGACAGTTAATGTAATAACTCCATTTTTTTTTTAGATACGTACGCAATATTTTAATATGGAATATATTTAAGTAATGAAGTTTTGTCAGGTGTAAGTATTTAGCTAATAAAATAGTTTGCCCTCATGGAACTGTATTTAAGATAAAACTGGCACATTATAAGACAAATCATTATAAAGTACTGTAATCACATTATAAAGTCAATCATTGACTGTTACATTCAAAGAAATAATAATTATATAATCATCATACACTGAAGTATTGACTTTCATATCCAAAGAAATAAAATTTAATCATCATACACTGAAGTATTGAATGCCATACACTAAGAAATAATATACAATCATCACTGAAGTATTGACTGTCATACTAAGAAAGCATCATCAATCATGGGATACTTAAGCACTGATTGTCACGTCATGAAAATATATTCTATTTAATCATGATATATTGATAATTAATTTATAATTAAGTAGGGCCTGTCACTTACTAAAATATCTCATTTATCCATGATATTATTTCTTAGTATATGACAGTCAATACTTCAGTGATGATTGTGTATTATTTCTTAGTATAATTATTATTTCTTTGAATGTAATAGTCAATGATTGACTTTATAATGTGATTACAGTACTTTATAATTATTTGTCTTATGTGACAGGTTTACTTTGAATACATTGTTTCCATGAGGTCATACTATTTTATTAGCTAAATGCTTACATCTGACAACACTTCATCACTTCAATATATTTCACATTAAAATATTGGGTACACCAGTTTGTCCGATCGTTCAGCATATGTTTAACACTGTCTTCGCCTTCCTGTTAGCCAAGGGAGGTACGAAACTTTGGTTCGTGACTGTACACTGAGTCTATAGCATAAAAATCACCTGGTATCTCCTATGTTGGATCTAGCTCCAATGAACCTCCATTCTTATGTGTGTCTGTCATGGTGATTCCATCTACCAAAATGTCTGGCATTGTTCATTCTATAATCAGGAGATATCAAAGGCGTAAAATCCAACAGAGCACTGGGTGAACAAAGTCCCAGTTGGGCTATTAAAATGTGCCACATATCCCGTATTTAAAACCCCTAATCCATCATTCTTAATAAAAGAAGCCAATAAAACACCCCTGGGGTTGACCGAACTGTCACCCCACAGATGATGACGACCATTAAAATCACCCAATAAAATAAAGGGAGAGGAATTCATGAGAGCCACGAGAACGCTTCTGGTGAAATTGAGAGAAAACTATGGATGAGTCCACAGCGACGGTTGCCTTGCAAGGAGGAACATCTAAGGAGTCAAGTGCCGCAATGGGAACCACGAACTAACTTAAGTTTCCTTTTTATAGAGCGTGTGGCAGCGTGAACTTTTACCATAGCTAAAGTTTGAGAATTGCCATCAATTGAAGGGTCACCAGAATGAGTGTCTGATACAGTTTCCAAGACAAAGAAACTATTATGTATTGTAACCTTAAAAATGTCTAACTAGAGCAAGCAGCAGCTGCCTGTTGAGTGGGTGCTGCAACCGAATTAGGGCGAAGGGAGGAGGCGTATGTCATCACACCATCCTTTGTTGCCTGAAGTTGAGTTGCCGTCTGGCAATACCAATGATAATGAATTGGCTATTAGCCAAGTGGTGGATATCCTGCTCAAGGAGGCACAGTGTTGGCAGTGCTGGGTGGGCCTCACAGAAGTACTCATGACCTCCATCTGCCCAACTCAGTCATCCCTCCCTCCATCTCACTCGGTCATGAGTGCTTCGCTTCGTTCGGGATTCGAATATCTTGGTGGCTCAACATTGGCAACGCGCAGTGGTCAACGCGGGAGTGGAGCCAACTGTACATGCTTTACAGAGTCATCAAATATGTTAAGGCAGTAGTCATTGTCACTATCAACTACATTGGTGGACCGCATCATCTGAACTTTACAGTGAGTATCCGCCACAGTCAGAGAATCTTTTGCCTCAAATGCTGTTTTGGCAGCAGCATTTGTATTGAAAGTAATATAACATCGATTAGACCTACAATCACAGTCATAAGTGCTTCGAATATGAAGAACCATTCCAAAACACTTAAAAATGGGGTGGATAGAGCGATAGGAAATGGATACAAGTACAGTTGGCTCCACTGCCGCGTTTACCACTTTGAGTTGCCAATGCTGAAGTAGCCTACCCAGAAATATGTATCCCGAACCACGTGTCATCATAATGCGAACCACTCACTACCGAGTGAGATGGAAAGAGGAGTTGGGTTGGGGGGAGGGACTCAGATACCATGTGAGTGTATGAAAATCATCTTCGGTTTTCGGACACGTCGACACTGGTGATTGGTTCTACAAATATCAATAGGGTCATTCACTACAAGATTATTATAGATTTTTTTTCTAGAGACCATCTTTATCATAGTCATAATTTTATTTACTTGGTGTTATATATTATTTACATTTGCACCTTTTGAGTATATTTAATTCAAAAGTGCTCTCTCTCTCTCTCTCTCTCTCTCTCTCTCTCTCTCTCTCTAGTGTCTGAATGTCTGGCCTAGTCATTCTCTCTGATGACTTTATGAGGGTAATAAAATGTTCTGCCATAATGCATTTGTTGAGTATGTATAAAAATATCACATTTTTTTTTAGGACCTGAGCACATAATATTGGATTGATCATTTTCGGCTACACACAAAATGATAAGGAAGGTGGTGAGAAGGAGAGTGAGGTTGGAAAGTGGTGGAGTAGAGTGAAGGAGTGCTGGGAGGGGGAGGGGGACCTGGATTGAACGAGGACATGGTGTCGGAGATGAGACAGAGTGATTATTAGGAAGATATGACTCTCCACCACAAAACACAATTCTCTGGTAACCAGTAACACAAAACGATCTATCAGAAAATGTCTTCACTACTGCCATGTAACGAAATTAGCCCTACTTATAATATCTTCCAGAACCATTATGATCTTTTTTTCTCTTAATTTACTTCAAAAAAGCTCAACTGCTAAGCACATCCATATCATATTTAGAAGTGAACGTCAGTACCTTATCTGCCCTAAATATAAGACACCTAATACCTACGGACTATGCGAGGAAAGAAAGCCGGATGACTGTGTGTGTAGCCGTGTATTAATATTGTATAATGTATCAGTGTTGTATTCATGGTACCAGTCACAGAGGCGCCAGTATAGAGCCTGATGCTTGCACTTCTTGGAGCCGGCCAAAACTACAAGGTGTTAGATCGTATCCGGTGTATATTGATGACAGGGTGAGTGTGGAGGTAAGGAAGATACCGTGAGGGTTGAAAGCAGTTCAAACCAGTTCACCGGACATGACATCTTAAGAAATGTGCTGATCTGACAGCATGATGACCGCGTGATGGAGGCATGATGGAGACTTGCCAGTGCTGAGCTCTGAATGCTAGATTCACTCTATATATTATCTGTATGTTAATCTCTATGCTATAATCAATTGTTTATTGTCATCTCGTATGTAGAGAAAGGGACAATATATATATACTTATATTATTCTTATATAATCGTGTAGTTAAAGTGTATGTATATCATGTATAAACGTAACGTCACTGTCACGAACTGTAACCTATGTAGTGGGTGTGGCACTGTGGCACTAGGTAGGGACGTGAGGAAGGGTCGAGAGAAGTGAGGTGCACTTGGAGCCCAGACATGGGTTAGAAAGGAGGGAGGATGAAGTCCTGCCCTAAGAGAGAGATTCCCTTTCCTTGTAACATAAGTTTAGAGAGACACGAGTTGTGTCCAGTATAACCTGTAACCTGTAACTGATTTAATTATAAGCTACATCAGTAAAGAGAGACAAGTCCATGAGTTTACTCTAAACCTTTGAGTACTATAATATATTCCCCACCAGTAAGACTAATAAGGGTACTTCATCAACGGTATGAGTAAGTGAGTTGATTGAAGCAGAGACGACAAACAGAGGATAGTAAGTCTGTACAGTTGGCTGGTAAGAGATAGCCACACTGAAATATAATGGAGAGTTCCGGTTGGTATTTCCACAGACAGAGAGAAGCAGAGATGTGGACCCCCACGGCTACATAATGGTGACAGCGGTAACGGATACATAATGGTGGCAGCGGGTTAAGGATACGGATATTCACAGTGTCCTGTAATTACTTTATATTCCAACAGAAATAATTGTGTATGCAAGTGGGGCGACTTAGGCGCTTTCCTCGTTAGCAACACTGACGGAGCGAGAGCAGCCTGGCAGCCTGGCAGGGCCACAAGCAAGTACCAGCGCGGGGGTTGCCAGCCAGCTATGAGTGAGCTGTGTAACTTAACCTACGGTATTCAGGCATTTTTCCCTGTGTGCATTTCCCAGGGAAAAAGGAGGAATTGTCTGATAGTGGGTATACTCTCATCGGGGAAGGATGGACTTAAGGAAGGGATCAAGAAGAGTAATGGGAGCTGTGAGAGAAACGACAGGCCAGCGTTTACTCTGGGGTGTGTGTGGCATCATGTACACATTCCTGGCTACATCTTCAGTTGTCATCTTTAATCTTCAATTACCAATCTGAGTTAGTTATTCTTATTCTATACATATACACAGTGAACGCATACAATAGTGACATGTTGTTGGGGTATTTGTGTATACCTAGTTGTCATTTTATATTGGTATGTGGTGGTGAAGGTGTGTAGGAATAATACTAACGGGAAATAGGGATTGGGATAATTGAGGCACTCAGAGGATTGTAGTGGCAGTTTGGATGGGGAATGAAGTTTCCACCAAGTCCCAAAACCACTAATATATATAATATAAATGAGTAATAGAGGGAACTAAATAGTCCAGTGCCAGGACAGTTGAAGCAAGAGGATAAAAGTTCTGTGTAGAGGGTATAGTGACGTACACGGGAAGACGTGTGTAAGTTACCGCCAAGAGAGGGCGGGTGAAAATTGACCAATGGCTACTGGGAGTATTAGTAGTGTTGGGGGACTAGTCCATAGTCAGGCGACAGGGCAACAGAGTGTCACAAACCCTAGTTAATTACAAGGTTATTTGAAGGTGGGTGGCGTCCACGTAAAGCAGCCAAGTAAAGGTTATGAATGTATTTACAGTTGAGGAGTCAGTCCCTATAGGTTTGAGGGTGATCCTGCAAAAATAAAGACATATAGGATTGTATAGAAGATACAAAATGAGCCAAGTATATTAATGAGTCGACGAAGTGTGTAATATGAGTCAATATTACATAATTGTTGTAAAGCGGGAATCGCTTAGGCTATGCGGACGCGCATAGGTAACAGAAGAGGACCAGAGGTGTCTGTATATAAATATATATATATAAAAATAATAGGGTGTTTAGCACTTGATAGTGTAAACAGATGTTACTGAAATTGCTCCAAGGCAACAAATGGCTGTGTTACAAGCCGAGGTAACTGACGGAAGGTCAGAGGCTGCGCCGCAATGAGGTGTAAATGCGGTAGCAGGCCAGGCCAGAGGGCGTGATAGTGGTAGAGGTTTCCACTACGCACACCACTGTTTAATTGATACGGGAGCAGGAAACGTATCGAAACATTAGAAAATATCATTCTGGTAAGAAGTATGTATTAGAACAGCCGCAATACCAACTCAGTGGAGTGTCAGGGACTACAGTGGATGTCCTTGGGGTTGTGAGTTTGTCAGTTTATTTGTGTATGGCAACTTCACAACCAAAAACACTCAAATAAGGAGATTAAGACAGTGGGTTGTGTAAGGGGTTTGGTAAAAGGGGTCTTGAACAAGATAGACTATGTGACAGGTCTAGGGCAGAACTGTTGTGACTGCTATTGTACCTGATGTACACAGGCTGCAACCGCTGGAGTTTCAGTTCAAGGTGTGTTTAAAAGGAGTGAAAGAAGGAGTAGATGTGCACGTCTACATGTAAGTTGAAGGGGGTGTCGCTAGAGTCTACCTTGACTAGAATAAAGTAAAGTCAGGGGGAAGACTGTGGTACTGGCAGTAAACAATACCGGAGTAGAGGTTAAAGTTAAGCCAGGCAGTCAGTTGAGTGATTTCCTTGTATACCAGGGGATGGTATTAAAACTCAAGCATAACCTACCTGTTGTGAGTGTTGTTGGGTGTGTAGATGCAGAACCTTCCACAGAATTAAGGAATCGAGTGAAAAGTGGGGAAACAAAGAAGGTAAATAGAGAGAAATTATAGAGAGTCTATATATTTTTATGTATGTGAAGATAGGTAGGAATCCTATGTAACATGTTATAAGTGTAAATGCTCATGGTTGTGCATAGAAGCATGTAGTAATGTGAACTCAAGCAGTAGGGTCACAAAGAAGTAAAAAGAAATGTAACAAGGTAACGAGTACTATAGCATGTAACAAGCAAACTCTTGTGAGATATATAAAGACTATGTCAGCAGTATGATGTTGTGCTTGACACATACAGCACAGTCAGTCAGTAGAGCACAGTCTGGTGCAAGAATTGAGTAGTAACGCAGTAAGAATAAATGATGTTCCTCGAATAATCTCTCATACAATGTCTATTACAGTGAAGGAGGAATGGGTATGTTACTAATTAATAAGGAGTATAATGAAGTACAAGTAAGTACGAGGAAGTAATGCAGTTACATAAACAAGGTAAGTAGGACAGTCAAATACAGTACAATGTGTGTGTGAAGGAAGCTTATGGTGTAATATATAACAGTGTGTGAGGGACTAGTGAGTACCTGAAATTTTTGACCAAAGAAGGGGTTAATAAAGGTGTATACAGAGGTAAAAAAAAGTATGGGGAAATACTTAAGCAAACTTTCTTCCTTCATGTCACTCATGTGTACCAAGTCAATGCATGGAGTTGTGGTTTTTGATGGATTGATATATATGTGATATATTGGGGCATGTATTGGTACAGTGAGAGGATCAGCACACATATAGTAAGTATACAGTATGTCATATATCTAGTCGAGTTGATTATGGAGATTACACGAGTGAAGACTACGGATTGTAATAAGTGGTAGTAGCTTCCAGTAATTACAGTAAAGTAATGTTGAGTACAGTAAATGAAGTACAGTCACGGCAATAATATGGTCAGTGAGGCTGAACCAGTGGAGATAGTATTGTTGGTCGTGAATTGTGGTTAATGTTAGGTGTCAGCATTGCTCACAGGAGTGAGATGACACGTATCAAAAATGATGGCTCATCAGTGTATGAGGACTAAGCATGAGTGCCTCTGAGCATCATTTGTGATTTGTGTGTTCAACTGAAACAGTACTCTTGTGTGTATGTATATGAATGTTAAACATGTGGTTAGACATGTTCTGTTTCCTACTTATGCAAAGATACAGTTAAATATACAGTCATAAGAGACAGTAATCCAGGTTGAAAAAGGATTAATACAAGTTTAAAAGTCAGGAGACATGACAGGTTTCACCAGAAATGTAGGTGATGAAGAGTTAAAAAGGTTTAGGAAGCACAGTAAATTGTTAGTTAGAACCTTGGAAGTGTTTGTGTTATTCTATGTATATAATGGCCATGACAATTTAAAATGTTTATGCAGTTTTAATGTCTTGTGATATAATATTGTTTAACATGAATGATAAATGTTAAGTATTATTGTTGTTGTTGTTGTTGTAGTTTTTCAAGCTGTCTAAATGAGCAGACCAAGCTTGTCATGTATATTTTAATCCTTGCAAGGGAATATGTATTTAATGTAATTGATGTGTAATTGTAATTTTAAGGATAACCCAGCTGATTAGTTGTAGGAACTTAGAATTAAGGAAGTGTATGAATGTGTTTATGTTTTATTACTGTGTATTAATTTTAACATTATATTATTGTTGTATTAATATGAAATTACTATGTATGAATACTTATCTTCAGGAGATAGAATTAAGTATCCATTATATCATTTTAAAGAGCTCAATAATTTGTATGTTATATTTCATCTTGTATAATGTATTGTATATTATATTTTATACTACCATGTTAAGAGTCAATCTAATATTCAAGCTAGGAAGTGTTAAAGTAGATTCAATCTTATTGTGAACTACGAGGACGTAGTTTGGTAGGTAGCCGAGCAATGTAGCCGTGTATCAATGTTGTATGATGTATCAGTGTTGTATTCATGGTACCAGTCACAGAGGCGCCAGTATAGGGCTTATGCTTGCACTTCTTGGAGCTGTCTAAAACTACAAGGTGTTAGATCGTATCCGGTGTATATTGATGACAGGGTGAGTGTGGAGGTAAGGAAGATACCGTGAGGGTTGAAAGCAGTTCAAACCAGTTCACCGGACATGACATCTTAAGAAATGTGCTGATCTGACAGCATGATGACCGCGTGAAGGAGGCATGATGGAGACTTGCCAGTGCTGAGCTCTGAATGCTAGATTCACTCTATATATTATCTGTATGTTAATCTCTATGCTATAATCAATTGTTTATTGTCATCTCGTATGTAGAGAAAGGGACAATATATATATACTCATATCATTCTTATATAATCGTGTAGTTAAAGTGTATGTATATCATGTATAAACGTAACGTCACTGTCACGAACTGTAACCTATGTAGTGGGTGTGGCACTGTGGCACTAGGTAGGGACGTGAGGAAGGGTCGAGAGAAGTGAGGTGCACTTGGAGCCCAGACATGGGTTAGAAAGGAGGGAGGAGGAAGTCCTGCCCTAAGAGAGAGATTCCCTTTCCTTGTAACATAAGTTTAGAGAGACACGAGTTGTGTCTAGTATATTGTAACCTGTAACTGATATATAAGCTACATCAGTAAATAGAGACAAGTCCATGAGTTTACTCTAAACCTTTGAGTACTATAATATATTCCCCAGTAGTAAGACTAATAAGGGTACTTCATCAACGGTATGAGTAAGTGAGTTGATTGAAGCAGAGACGACAAACAGAGGATAGTAAGTCTGTACAGTTGGCTGGTAAGAGATAGCCACACTGAAATATAATGGAGAGTTCCGGTTGGTAATTCCACAGATAGAGAGAAGCAGAGATGTGGACCCCCACGGATACAAGCAATTTGTACTGTGCTAGAAAAATTTCAATTTTCAGGCAAAAAAAATGCTAAAACACGTTTTTTTGGCCCAAAAAGTCGATTTGTGCATGCATCTTCGATACCCGTTTATATCCCAAATTTAGCCTTAAAACACCGAAAAATCGAGTTTTTGGGTCTCAGAAGCGATTTGTACATGTCTGCACTGTTCTAGAAAAAAATCAATTTTCAGGCAAAAAAAATGCTAAAACACGTTTTTTTGGCCCAAAAAGTCGATTTGTGCATGCATTTTCGATACCCGTTTATATCCCAAATTTAGCCTAAAAACACCGAAAAATCGAGTTTTTGGGTCTCAGAAGCGATTTGTACATGTCTGCACTGTTCTAGAAAAAAATCAATTTTCAGGCAAAAAAAATGCTAAAACACGTTTTTTTGGCCCAAAAAGTCGATTTGTGCATGCATCTTCGATACCCATTTATATCCCAAATTTAGCCTAAAAACACCGAAAAATCGAGTTTTTTGGGTCTCAGAAGCGATTTGTACTGTGCTAGAAAAATTTCAATTTTCAGGCAAAAAAAATGCTAAAACACGTTTTTTTGGCCCAAAAAGTCGATTTGTGCATGCATCTTCGATACCCGTTTATATCCCAAATTTAGCCTAAAAACACCGAAAAATCGAGTTTTTTGGGTCTCAGAAACGATTTGTACTGTGCTAGAAAAATTTCAATTTTCAGGCAAAAAAAATGCTAAAACACGTTTTTTTGGCCCAAAAAGTCGATTTGTGCATGCATCTTCGATACCCGTTTATATCCCAAATTTAGCCTAAAAACACCGAAAAATCGAGTTTTTTGGGTCTCAGAATCGATTTGTACATGTCTACACTGTTCTAGAAAAATTTCAATTTTCAGGCAAAAAAAATGCTAAAACACGTTTTTTTGGCCCAAAAAGTCGATTTGTGCATGCATCTTCGATACCCGTTTATATCCCAAATTTAGCCTAAAAACACCGAAAAATCGAGTTTTTTGGGTCTCAAAAGCTATTTGTACTGTGCTAGAAAAAATTCAATTTTCAGGCAAAAAAAATGCTAAAACACGTTTTTTTGGCCCAAAAAGTCGATTTGTGCATGCATCTTCGATACCTGTTTATATCCCAAAATTAGCCTAAAAACACCAAAAAATCGAGTCTTTTTGGTCTCAGAAGCGATTTATACTGTGCTAGAAAAATTTCAATTTTCAGGCAAAAAAAATGCTAAAACACGTTTTTTGGGCCCAAAAATTCGATTTGTGCATGCATCTTCGATACCCGTTTATATCCCAAATTTAGCCTAAAAACACCGAAAAATCGAGTTTTTTGGGTCTCAGAAGCGAATTGTACATGTCTACACTGTTCTAGAAAAATTTCAATTTTCAGGCAAAAAAAATGCAAAAACACGTTTTTTTGGCCCAAAAAGTCGATTTGTGCATGCATCTTCGATACCCGTTTATATCCCAAATTTAGCCTAAAAACACCGAAAAATCAAGTTTTTTGGGTCTCAGAAGCGATTTGTACTGTGCTAGAAAAATTTCAATTTTCAGGCAAAAAAAATGGTAAAACACGTTTTTTTAGCCCAAAAAGTCGATTTGTGCATGCATCTTCGATACCCGTTTATATCCCAAATTTAGCCTAAAAACACCGAAAAATCAAGTTTTTTGGTCTCAGAAGCGATTTGTACATGTTTACACTGTGCTAGAAAAATTTCAATTTACAGGCAAAAAAAATGCTAAAATACGTTTTTTTGGCCCAAAAAGTCGATTTGTGCATGCATCTTCGATACCCGTTTATATCCCAAATTTAGCCTAAAAACACCGAAAAATCGAGTTTTTTGGGTCTCAGAAGCGATTTGTACTGTGCTAGAAAAATTTCAATTTTCAGGCAAAAAAAATGCTAAAACACGTTTTTTTGGCCCAAAAAGTCGATTTGTGCATGCATCTTCGATACCCGTTTATATCCCAAATTTAGCCTAAAAACACCGAAAAATCGAGTTTTTTGGGTCTCAGAATCGATTTGTACATGTCTACACTGTTCTAGAAAAATTTCAATTTTCAGGCAAAAAAAATGCTAAAACACGTTTTTTTGGCCCAAAAAGTCGATTTGTGCATGCATCTTCGATACCCGTTTATATCCCAAATTTAGCCTAAAAACACCGAAAAATCGAGTTTTTTGGGTCTCAAAAGCTATTTGTACTGTGCTAGAAAAAATTCAATTTTCAGGCAAAAAAAATGCTAAAACACGTGTTTTTGGCCCAAAAAGTCGATTTGTGCATGCATCTTCGATACCTGTTTATATCCCAAAATTAGCCTAAAAACACCAAAAAATCGAGTCTTTTTGGTCTCAGAAGCGATTTATACTGTGCTAGAAAAATTTCAATTTTCAGGCAAAAAAAATGCTAAAACACGTTTTTTGGGCCCAAAAATTCGATTTGTGCATGCATCTTCGATACCCGTTTATATCCCAAATTTAGCCTAAAAACACCGAAAAATCGAGTTTTTTGGGTCTCAGAAGCGAATTGTACATGTCTACACTGTTCTAGAAAAATTTCAATTTTCAGGCAAAAAAAATGCAAAAACACGTTTTTTTGGCCCAAAAAGTCGATTTGTGCATGCATCTTCGATACCCGTTTATATCCCAAATTTAGCCTAAAAACACCGAAAAATCAAGTTTTTTGGGTCTCAGAAGCGATTTGTACTGTGCTAGAAAAATTTCAATTTTCAGGCAAAAAAAATGGTAAAACACGTTTTTTTAGCCCAAAAAGTCGATTTGTGCATGCATCTTCGATACCCGTTTATATCCCAAATTTAGCCTAAAAACACCGAAAAATCAAGTTTTTTGGTCTCAGAAGCGATTTGTACATGTTTACACTGTGCTAGAAAAATTTCAATTTACAGGCAAAAAAAATGCTAAAATACGTTTTTTTGGCCCAAAAAGTCGATTTGTGCATGCATCTTCGATACCCGTTTATATCCCAAATTTAGCCTAAAAACACCGAAAAATCGAGTTTTTTGGGTCTCAGAAGCGATTTGTACTGTGCTAGAAAAATTTCAATTTTCAGGCAAAAAAAATGCTAAAACACGTTTTTTTGGCCCAAAAAGTCGATTTGTGCATGCATCTTCGATACCCGTTTATATCCCAAATTTAGCCTAAAAACACCGAAAAATCGAGTTTTTTGGGTCTCAGAATCGATTTGTACATGTCTACACTGTTCTAGAAAAATTTCAATTTTCAGGCAAAAAAAATGCTAAAACACGTTTTTTTGGCCCAAAAAGTCGATTTGTGCATGCATCTTCGATACCCGTTTATATCCCAAATTTAGCCTAAAAACACCGAAAAATCGAGTTTTTTGGGTCTCAAAAGCTATTTGTACTGTGCTAGAAAAAATTCAATTTTCAGGCAAAAAAAATGCTAAAACACGTTTTTTTGGCCCAAAAAGTCGATTTGTGCATGCATCTTCGATACCTGTTTATATCCCAAAATTAGCCTAAAAACACCAAAAAATCGAGTCTTTTTGGTCTCAGAAGCGATTTATACTGTGCTAGAAAAATTTCAATTTTCAGGCAAAAAAAATGCTAAAACACGTTTTTTTGGCCCAAAAAGTCGATTTGTGCATGCATCTTCGATACCCGTTTATATCCCAAATTTAGCCTAAAAACACCGAAAAATCGAGTTTTTTGGGTCTCAGAAGCGAATTGTACATGTCTACACTGTTCTAGAAAAATTTCAATTTTCAGGCAAAAAAAATGCAAAAACACGTTTTTTTGGCCCAAAAAGTCGATTTGTGCATGCATCTTCGATACCCGTTTATATCCCAAATTTAGCCTAAAAACACCGAAAAATCAAGTTTTTTGGGTCTCAGAAGCGATTTGTACTGTGCTAGAAAAATTTCAATTTTCAGGCAAAAAAAATGGTAAAACACGTTTTTTTAGCCCAAAAAGTCGATTTGTGCATGCATCTTCGATACCCGTTTATATCCCAAATTTAGCCTAAAAACACCGAAAAATCAAGTTTTTTGGTCTCAGAAGCGATTTGTACATGTTTACACTGTGCTAGAAAAATTTCAATTTACAGGCAAAAAAAATGCTAAAATACGTTTTTTTGGCCCAAAAAGTCGATTTGTGCATGCATCTTCGATACCCGTTTATATCCCAAATTTAGCCTAAAATCACCGAAAAATCGAGTTTTTTGGGTCTCAGAAGCGATTTGTACTGTGCAAGAAAAATTTCAATTTTCAGGCAAAAAAAATGCTAAAACACGTTTATTTGGCCCCAAAAGTCGATTTGTGCATGCATCTTCGATACCCGTTTATATCCCAAATTTAGCCTAAAAACACCGAAAAATCGAGTTTTTTGGGTCTCAGAAGCGAATTGTACATGTCTACACTGTTCTAGAAAAATTTCAATTTTCAGGCAAAAAAAATGCAAAAACACGTTTTTTGGCCCAAAAAGTCGATTTGTGCATGCATCTTCGATACCCGTTTATATCCCAAATTTAGCCTAAAAACACCGAAAAATCAAGTTTTTTGGTCTCAGAAGCGATTTGTACATGTTTACACTGTGCTAGAAAAATTTCAATTTTCAGGCAAAAAAAATGCTAAAAATAAAATACGTTTTTTTGGCCCAAAAAGTCGATTTGTGCATGCATCTTCGATACCCGTTTATATCCCAAATTTAGCCTAAAAACACCGAAAAATCGAGTTTTTTGGGTCTCAGAATCGATTTGTACATGTCTACACTGTTCTAGAAAAATTTCAATTTTCAGGCAAAAAAAATGCTAAAACACGTTTTTTTGGCCCAAAAAGTCGATTTGTGCATGCATCTTCGATACCCGTTTATATCCCCAATTTAGCCTAAAAACACCGAAAAATCGAGTTTTTTGGGTCTCAAAAGCTATTTGTACTGTGCTAGAAAAAATTCAATTTTCAGGCAAAAAAAATGCTAAAACACGTTTTTTTGGCCCAAAAAGTCGATTTGTGCATGCATCTTCGATACCTGTTTATATCCCAAAATTAGCCTAAAAACACCAAAAAATCGAGTCTTTTTGGTCTCAGAAGCGATTTATACTGTGCTAGAAAAATTTCAATTTTCAGGCAAAAAAAATGCTAAAACACGTTTTTTGGGCCCAAAAATTCGATTTGTGCATGCATCTTCGATACCCGTTTATATCCCAAATTTAGCCTAAAAACACCGAAAAATCGAGTTTTTTGGGTCTCAGAAGCGAATTGTACATGTCTACACTGTTCTAGAAAAATTTCAATTTTCAGGCAAAAAAAATGCAAAAACACGTTTTTTTGGCCCAAAAAGTCGATTTGTGCATGCATCTTCGATACCCGTTTATATCCCAAATTTAGCCTAAAAACACCGAAAAATCAAGTTTTTTGGGTCTCAGAAGCGATTTGTACTGTGCTAGAAAAATTTCAATTTTCAGGCAAAAAAAATGGTAAAACACGTTTTTTTAGCCCAAAAAGTCGATTTGTGCATGCATCTTCGATACCCGTTTATATCCCAAATTTAGCCTAAAAACACCGAAAAATCAAGTTTTTTGGTCTCAGAAGCGATTTGTACATGTTTACACTGTGCTAGAAAAATTTCAATTTACAGGCAAAAAAAATGCTAAAATACGTTTTTTTGGCCCAAAAAGTCGATTTGTGCATGCATCTTCGATACCCGTTTATATCCCAAATTTAGCCTAAAAACACCGAAAAATCGAGTTTTTTGGGTCTCAGAAGCGATTTGTACATGTTTACACTGTGCTAGAAAAATTTCAATTTTCAGGCAAAAAAAATGCTAAAACACGTTTTTTTGGCCCAAAAAGTCGATTTGTGCATGCATCTTCGATACCCGTTTATATCCCAAATTTAGCCTAAAATCACCGAAAAATCGAGTTTTTTGGGTCTCAGAAGCGATTTGTACTGTGCAAGAAAAATTTCAATTTTCAGGCAAAAAAAATGCTAAAACACGTTTATTTGGCCCCAAAAGTCGATTTGTGCATGCATCTTCGATACCCGTTTATATCCCAAATTTAGCCTAAAAACACCGAAAAATCGAGTTTTTTGGGTCTCAGAAGCGAATTGTACATGTCTACACTGTTCTAGAAAAATTTCAATTTTCAGGCAAAAAAAATGCAAAAACACGTTTTTTGGCCCAAAAAGTCGATTTGTGCATGCATCTTCGATACCCGTTTATATCCCAAATTTAGCCTAAAAACACCGAAAAATCAAGTTTTTTGGTCTCAGAAGTGATTTGTACATGTTTACACTGTGCTAGAAAAATTTCAATTTTCAGGCAAAAAAAATGCTAAAAATAAAATACGTTTTTTTGGCCCAAAAAGTCGATTTGTGCATGCATCTTCGATACCCGTTTATATCCCAAATTTAGCCTAGAAACACCGAAAAATCGAGTTTTTTGGGTCTCAGAAGCGATTTGTACATGTTTACACTGTGCTAGAAAAATTTCAATTTTGAGGCAAAAAAAATGCTAAAACACGTTTTTTGGGCCCAAAAAGTCGATTTGTGCATGCATCTTCGATACCCGTTTATATCCCAAATTTAGCCTAAAATCACCGAAAAATCGAGTTTTTTGGGTCTCAGAAGCGATTTGTACTGTGCTAGAAAATTTCAATTTTCAGGCAAAACAAATGCTAAAACACGTTTTTTTGGCCCCAAAAGTCGATTTGTGCATGCATCTTCGATACCCGTTTATATCCCAAATTTAGCCTAAAAACACCGAAAAATCGAGTTTTTTGGGTCTCAGAAGCGATTTGTACATGTTTACACTGTGCTAGAAAAATTTCAATTTTCAGGCAAAAAAAATGCAAAAACACGTTTTTTGGGCCCAAAAAGTCGATTTGTGCATGCATCTTCGATACCCGTTTATATCCCAAATTTAGCCTAAAAACACCGAAAAATCGAGTTTTGTGGGTCTCAGAAGCGATTTGGACATGTTTAAACTGTGCTAGAAAAATTTCAATTTTCAGGCAAAAAAAATGCTAAAACACGTTTTTTGGGCTCAAAAAGTCGATTTGTGCATGCATCTTCGATACCCGTTTATATCCCAAATTTAGCCTAAAAACACCGAAAAATCGAGTTTTTTGGGTCTCAGAAGCGATTTGTACATGTTTACACTGTGCTAGAAAAATTTCAATTTTCAGGCAAAAAAAATGCTAAAACACGTTTTTTGGGCCCAAAAAGTCGATTTGTGCATGCATCTTCGATACCCATTTATATCCCAAATTTAGCCTAAAAACACCGAAAAATCGAGTTTTTTGGGTCTCAGAAGCGATTTGTACTGTGTTAGAAAAATTTCAATTTTCAGGCAAAAAAAATGCTAAAACACGTTTTTTTGGCCCCAAAAGTCGATTTGTGCATGCATCTTCGATACCCGTTTATATCCCAAATTTAGCCTAAAAACACCGAAAAATCGAGTTTTTTGGGTCTCAGAAGTAAATTGTACATGTTTACACTGTGCTAGAAAAAAATCAATTTTCAGGCAAAAAAAATGTTAAAACACGTTTTTTTGGCCCCAAAAGTCGATTTGTGCATGCATCTTCGATACCCGTTTATATCCCAAATTTAGCCTAAAAACGACGAAAAATCGAGTTTTTTTGGTCTCAGAAGCGATTTGTACTGTGCTAGAAAAATTTCAGTTTTCAGGCAAAAAAAATGCTAAAACACGTTTTTTTTGCCCAAAAAGTCGATTTGTGCATGCATCTTCGATACCCGTTTATATCCCAAATTTAGCCTAAAAACACCGAAAAATCGAGTTTTTTGGGTCTCAGAAGTAATTTGTACATGTTTACACGGTGCTAGAAAAATTTCAATTTTCAGGCAAAAAAAATGCTAAAACACGTTTTTTTGGCCCAAAAAGTCGATTTGTGCATGCATCTTCGATACCCGTTTATATCGCAAATTTAGCCTAAAAACACCGAAAAATCGAGTTTTTTTGGTCTCAGAAGCGATTTGTACTGTGCTAGAAAAATTTCAATTTTCAGGCAAAAAAAAATGCTAAAACACGTTTTTTTGGCCCAAAAAGTCGATTTGTGCATGCATCTTCGATACCCGTTTATATCCCAAATTTAGCCTAAAAACACCGAAAAATCGAGTTTTTTGGGTCTCAGAAGCGATTTATACATGTTTACACTGTGCTAGAAAAATTTCAATTTTCAGGCAAAAAAAATGCTAAAACACGTTTTTTTGGCCCAAAAAGTCGATTTGTGCATGCATCTTCGATACCCGTTTATATCCCAAATTTAGCCTATGAACACCGAAAAATCGAGTTTTTTTTGTCTCAGAAGCGATTTGTACATGTCTACACTGTTCTAGAAAAATTACAATTTTCAGGCAAAAAAAATGCTAAAACACGTTTTTTTGGCCCAAAAAGTCGATTTGTGCATGCATCTTCGATACCCGTTTATATCCCAAATTTAGCCTAAAAACACCGAAAAATCGAGTTTTTTGGTCTCAGAAGCGATTTGTACTGTGCTAGAAAAATTTCACTGTCCTAGAAAAATTTCAATTTCCAGGCAAAAAAAATGCTAAAACACGTTTTTTGGGTCCAAAAAGTCGATTTGTGCATGCATCTTCGATACCCATTTATATCCCAAATTTAGCCTAAAAACACCGAAAAATCGAGTTTTTTGGGTCTCAGAAGCGATTTGTACTGTTCTAGAAAAATTTCAATTTTCAGGCAAAAAAAATGCTAAAACACGTTTTTTTGGCCCCAAAAGTCGATTTGTGCATGCATCTTCGATACCCGTTTATATCCCAAATTTAGCCTAAAAACACCGAAAAATCGAGTTTTTTGGATCTCAGAAGTAATTTGTACATGTTTAAACTGTGCTAGAAAAATTTCAATTTTCAGGCAAAAAAAATGCTAAAACACGTTTTTTGGGCCCAAAAAGTCGATTTGTGCATGCATCTTCGATACCCGTTTATATCCCAAATTTAGCCTAAAAACACTGAAAAATCGAGTTTTTTGGTCTCAGAAGCGATTTGTACTGTGCTAGAAAAATTTCAATTTTCAGGCAAAAAAAATGCTAAAACACGTTTTTTTGGCCCAAAAAGTCGATTTGTGCATGCATCTTCGATACCCGTTTATATCCCAAATTTAGCCTAAAATCACCGAAAAATCTAGTTTTTTGGGTGTCAGAAGCGATTTGTACTGTGCTAAAAAAATTCAATTTTCAGGCAAAAAAAATGCTAAAACACGTTATTTTTGCCCAAAAGTCGATTTGTGCATGCATCTTCGATACCCGTTTATATCCCAAATTTAGCCTAAAAACACCGAAAAATCGAGTTTTTTGGGTCTCAGAAGCGATTTGTACATGTTTACACTGTGCTAGAAAAATTTCAATTTTCAAGCAAAAAAAATGCTAAAACACGTTTTTTGGGCCCAAAAAGTCGATTTGTGCATGCATCTTCGATACCCATTTATATCCCAAATTTAGCCTAAAAACACCGAAAAATCGAGTTTTTTTGGTCTCAGAAGCGATTTGTACTGTGCTAGAAAAATTTCAGTTTTCAGGCAAAAAAAATGCTAAAACACGTTTTTTTTGCCCAAAAAGTCGATTTGTGCATGCATCTTCGATACCCGTTTATATCCCAAATTTAGCCTAAAAACACCGAAAAATCGAGTTTTTTGGGTCTCAGAAGTAATTTGTACATGTTTACACGGTGCTAGAAAAATTTCAATTTTCAGGCAAAAAAAATGCTAAAACACGTTTTTTTGGCCCAAAAAGTCGATTTGTGCATGCATCTTCGATACCCGTTTATATCGCAAATTTAGCCTAAAAACACCGAAAAATCGAGTTTTTTTGGTCTCAGAAGCGATTTGTACTGTGCTAGAAAAATTTCAATTTTCAGGCAAAAAAAAATGCTAAAACACGTTTTTTTGGCCCAAAAAGTCGATTTGTGCATGCATCTTCAATACCCGTTTATATCCCAAATATAGCCTAAAAACACCGAAAAATCGAGTTTTTTGGGTCTCAGAAGCGATTTGTACTGTGCTAGAAAAATTTCAATTTTCAGGCAAAAAAAATGCTAAAACACGTTTTTTTGGCCCAAAAAGTCGATTTGTGCATGCATCTTCGATACCCGTTTATATCCCAAATTTAGCCTAAAAACACCGAAAAATCGAGTTTTTTGGGTCTCAGAAGCGATTTATACATGTTTACACTGTGCTAGAAAAAATTCAATTTTCAGGCAAAAAAAATGCTAAAACACGTTTTTTGGGCCCAAAAAGTCGATTTGTGCATGCATCTTCGATACCCGTTTATATCCCAAATTTAGCCTATGAACACCGAAAAATCGAGTTTTTTTTGTCTCAGAAGCGATTTGTACATGTCTACACTGTTCTAGAAAAATTTCAATTTTCAGGCAAAAAAAATGCTAAAACACGTTTTTTTGGCCCAAAAAGTCGATTTGTGCATGCATCTTCGATACCCGTTTATATCCCAAATTTAGCCTAAAAACACAGAAAAATCGAGTTTTTGGGTCTCAGAAGCGATTTGTACTGTGCTAGAAAAAATTCAATTTTCAGGCAAAAAAAATGTTAAAACACGTTTTTTTGGCCCCAAAAGTCGATTTGTGCATGCTTCTTCGATACCCGTTTATATCCCAAATTTAGACTAAAAACACCGAAAAATCGAGTTTTTTTTTATCTCAGAAGCGATTTGTACTGTGCTAGAAAAAATTCAATTTTCAGGCAAAAAAAATGTTAAAACACGTTTTTTTGGCCCCAAAAGTCGATTTGTGCATGCATCTTCGATACCCGTTTATATCCCAAATTTAGCCTAAAAACGACGAAAAATCGAGTTTTTTTGGTCTCAGAAGCGATTTGTACTGTGCTAGAAAAATTTCAGTTTTCAGGCAAAAAAAATGCTAAAACACGTTTTTTTTGCCCAAAAAGTCGATTTGTGCATGCATCTTCGATACCCGTTTATATCCCAAATTTAGTCTAAAAACACCGAAAAATCGAGTTTTTTGGGTCTCAGAAGTAATTTGTACATGTTTACACGGTGCTAGAAAAAATTCAATTTTCAGGCAAAAAAAATGCTAAAACACGTTTTTTTGGCCCAAAAAGTCGATTTGTGCATGCATCTTCGATACCCGTTTATATCGCAAATTTAGCCTAAAAACACCGAAAAATCGAGTTTTTTTGGTCTCAGAAGCGATTTGTACTGTGCTAGAAAAATTTCAATTTTCAGGCAAAAAAAAATGCTCAAACACGTTTTTTTGGCCCAAAAAGTCGATTTGTGCATGCATCTTCAATACCCGTTTATATCCCAAATATAGCCTAAAAACACCGAAAAATCGAGTTTTTTGGGTCTCAGAAGCGATTTGTACTGTGCTAGAAAAATTTTAATTTTCAGGCAAAAAAAATGCTAAAACACGTTTTTTTGGCCCAAAAAGTCGATTTGTGCATGCATCTTCGATACCCGTTTATATCCCAAATTTAGCCTAAAAACACCGAAAAATCGAGTTTTTTGGGTCTCAGAAGCGATTTATACATGTTTACACTGTGCTAGAAAAATTTCAATTTTCAGGCAAAAAAAATGCTAAAACACGTTTTTTGGGCCCAAAAAGTCGATTTGTGCATGCATCTTCGATACCCGTTTATATCCCAAATTTAGCCTATGAACACCGAAAAATCGAGTTTTTTTTGTCTCAGAAGCGATTTGTACATGTCTACACTGTTCTAGAAAAATTACAATTTTCAGGCAAAAAAAATGCTAAAACACGTTTTTTTGGCCCAAAAAGTCGATTTGTGCATGCATCTTCGATACCCGTTTATATCCCAAATTTAGCCTAAAAACACCGAAAAATCGAGTTTTTTGGTCTCAGAAGCGATTTGTACTGTGCTAGAAAAATTTCACTGTCCTAAAAAAATTTCAATTTCCAGGCAAAAAAAATGCTAAAACACGTTTTTTGGGTCCAAAAAGTCGATTTGTGCATGCATCTTCGATACCCGTTTATATCCCAAATTTAGCCTAAAAACACCGAAAAATCGAGTTTTTTGGGTCTCAGAAGCGATTTGTACTGTGCTAGAAAAATTTCAATTTTCAAGCAAAAAAAATGCTAAAACACGTTTTTTTTGCCCAAAAAGTCGATTTGTGCATGCATCTTCGATACCCGTTTATATCCCAAATTTAGCCTAAAAACACCGAAAAATCGAGTTTTGGGGGTCTCAGAAGTAATTTGTACATGTTTACACGGTGCTAGAAAAATTTCAATTTTCAGGCAAAAAAAATGCTAAAACACGTTTTTTTGGCCCAAAAAGTCGATTTGTGCATGCATCTTCGATACCCGTTTATATCCCAAATTTAGCCTAAAAACACCGAAAAATCGAGTTTTTTTGGTCTCAGAAGCGATTTGTACTGTGCTAGAAAAATTTCAATTTTCAGGCAAAAAAAATGCTCAAACACGTTTTTTTGGCCCAAAAAGTCGATTTGTGCATGCATCTTCGATACCCGTTTATATCCCAAATTTAGCCTAAAAACACCGAAAAATCGAGTTTTTTGGGTCTCAGAAGCGATTTATACATGTTTACACTGTGCTAGAAAAATTTCAATTTTCAGGCAAAAAAAATGCTAAAACACGTTTTTTGGGCCCAAAAAGTCGATTTGTGCATGCATCTTCGATACCCGTTTATATCCCAAATTTAGCCTAAAAACACCGAAAAATCGAGTTTTTTGGGTCTCAGAAGCGAATTGTACATGTCTACACTGTTTTAGAAAAATTTCAATTTTCATGCAAAAAAAATGCTAAAACACGTTTTTTTAGCCCAAAAAGTCGATTTGTGCATGCATCTTCGATACCCGTTTAAATCCCAAATTTAGCCTAAAAACACCGAAAAATCGAGTTTTTTGGTCTCAGAAGCGATTTGTACTGTGCTAGAAAAATTTCAATTTTCAGGCAAAAAAAATGGTAAAACACGTTTTTTTAGCCCAAAAAGTCGATTTGTGCATGCATCTTCGATACCCGTTTATATCCCAAATATAGCCTAAAAACACCGAAAAATCAAGTTTTTTGGTCTCAGAAGTGATTTGTACATGTTTACACTGTGCTAGAAAAATTTCAATTTTCAGGCAAAAAAAATGCTAAAATACGTTTTTTTGACCCAAAAAGTCGATTTGTGCATGTATCTTCGATACCCGTTTATATCCCAAATTTAGCCTAAAAACACCGAAAAATCGAGTTTTTTGGGTCTCAGAAGCGATTTGTACATGTTTACACTGTGCTAGAAAAATTTCAATTTTCAGGCAAAAAAAATGCTAAAACACGTTTTTTGGGCCCAAAAAGTCGATTTGTGCATGCATCTTCGATACCCGTTTATATCCCAAATTTAGCCTAAAAACACCGAAAAATCGAGTTTTTTGGGTCTCAGAAGCGAATTGTACTGTGCTAGAAAAATTTCAATTTTCAGGCAAAAAAAATGCTAAAACACGTTTATTTGGCCCCAAAAGTCGATTTGTGCATGCATCTTCGATACCCGTTTATATCCCAAATTTAGCCTAAAAACACCGAAAAATCGAGTTTTTTGGGTCTCAGAAGCGAATTGTACATGTCTACACTGTTCTAGAAAAATTTCAATTTTCAGGCAAAAAAAATGCAAAAACACGTTTTTTTGGCCCAAAAAGTCGATTTGTGCATGCATCTTCGATACCCGTTTATATCCCAAATTTTGCCTAAAAACACCGAAAAATCAAGTTTTTTGGTCTCAGAAGCGATTTGTACATGTTTACACTTTGCTAGAAAAATTTCAATTTTCAGGCAAAAAAAATGCTAAAATACGTTTTTTTGGCCCAAAAAGTCGATTTGTGCATGCATCTTCGATACCCGTTTATATCCCAAATTTAGCCTAGAAACACCGAAAAATCGAGTTTTTTGGGTCTCAGAAGCGATTTGTACATGTTTACACTGTGCTAGAAAAATTTCAATTTTCAGACAAAAAAATGCTAAAACACGTTTTTTGGGCCCAAAAAGTCGATTTGTGCATGCATCTTCGATACCCGTTTATATCCCAAATTTAGCCTAAAATCACCGAAAAATCGAGTTTTTTGGGTCTCAGAAGCGATTTGTACTGTTCTAGAAAAATTTCAATTTTCAGGCAAAAAAAATGCTAAAACACGTTTTTTTGGCCCCAAAAGTCGATTTGTGCATGCATCTTCGATACCCGTTTATATCCCAAATTTAGCCTAAAAACACCGAAAAATCGAGTTTTTTGGATCTCAGAAGTAATTTGTACATGTTTACACTGTGCTAGAAAAATTTCAATTTTCAGGCAAAAAAAATGCTAAAACACGTTTTTTGGGCCCAAAAATTCGATTTGTGCATGCATCTTCGATACCCGTTTATATCCCAAATTTAGCCTAAAAACACCGAAAAATCGAGTTTTTTGGGTCTCAGAAGCGATTTGTACTGTGCTAGAAAAATTTCAATTTTCAAGCAAAAAAAATGCTAAAACACGTTTTTTTTGCCCAAAAAGTCGATTTGTGCATGCATCTTCGATACCCGTTTATATCCCAAATTTAGCCTAAAAACACCGAAAAATCGAGTTTTGGGGGTCTCAGAAGTAATTTGTACATGTTTACACGGTGCTAGAAAAATTTCAATTTTCAGGCAAAAAAAATGCTAAAACACGTTTTTTTGGCCCAAAAAGTCGATTTGTGCATGCATCTTCGATACCCGTTTATATCCCAAATTTAGCCTAAAAACACCGAAAAATCGAGTTTTTTTGGTCTCAGAAGCGATTTGTACTGTGCTAGAAAAATTTCAATTTTCAGGCAAAAAAAATGCTCAAACACGTTTTTTTGGCCCAAAATGTCGATTTGTGCATGCATCTTCAATACCCGTTTATATCCCAAATATAGCCTAAAAACACATAAAAATCGAGTTTTTTGGGTCTCAGAAGCGATTTGTACTGTGCTAGAAAAATTTCAATTTTCAGGCAAAAAAAATGCTAAAACACGTTTTTTGGGCCCAAAAAGTCGATTTGTGCATGCATCTTCGATACCCGTTTATATCCCAAATTTAGCCTAAAAACACCGAAAAATCGAGTTTTTTTGGTCTCAGAAGCGATTTATACATGTTTACACTGTGCTAGAAAAATTTCAATTTTCAGGCAAAAAAAATGCTAAAACACGTTTTTTGGGCCCAAAAAGTCGATTTGTGCATGCATCTTCGATACCCGTTTATATCCCAAATTTAGCCTAAAAACACCGAAAAATCGAGTTTTTTGGGTCTCAGAAGCGAATTGTACATGTCTACACTGTTTTAGAAAAATTTCAATTTTCATGCAAAAAAAATGCTAAAACACGTTTTTTTAGCCCAAAAAGTCGATTTGTGCATGCATCTTCGATACCCGTTTAAATCCCAAATTTAGCCTAAAAACACCGAAAAATCGAGTTTTTTGGTCTCAGAAGCGATTTGTACTGTGCTAGAAAAATTTCAATTTTCAGGCAAAAAAAATGGTAAAACACGTTTTTTTAGCCCAAAAAGTCGATTTGTGCATGCATCTTCGATACCCGTTTATATCCCAAATATAGCCTAAAAACACCGAAAAATCAAGATTTTTGGTCTCAGAAGTGATTTGTACATGTTTACACTGTGCTAGAAAAATTTCAATTTTCAGGCAAAAAAAATGCTAAAATACGTTTTTTTGACCCAAAAAGTCGATTTGTGCATGTATCTTCGATACCCGTTTATATCCCAAATTTAGCCTAAAAACACCGAAAAATCGAGTTTTTTGGGTCTCAGAAGCGATTTGTACATGTTTACACTGTGCTAGAAAAATTTCAATTTTCAGGCAAAAAAAATGCTAAAACACGTTTTTTGGGCCCAAAAAGTCGATTTGTGCATGCATCTTCGATACCCGTTTATATCCCAAATTTAGCCTAAAAACACCGAAAAATCGAGTTTTTTGGGTCTCAGAAGCGAATTGTACTGTGCTAGAAAAATTTCAATTTTCAGGCAAAAAAAATGCTAAAACACGTTTATTTGGCCCTAAAAGTCGATTTGTGCATGCATCTTCGATACCCGTTTATATCCCAAATTTAGCCTAAAAACACCGAAAAATCGAGTTTTTTGGGTCTCAGAAGCGAATTGTACATGTCTACACTGTTCTAGAAAAATTTCAATTTTCAGGCAAAAAAAATGCAAAAACACGTTTTTTTGGCCCAAAAAGTCGATTTGTGCATGCATCTTCGATACCCGTTTATATCCCAAATTTTGCCTAAAAACACCGAAAAATCAAGTTTTTTGGTCTCAGAAGCGATTTGTACATGTTTACACTTTGCTAGAAAAATTTCAATTTTCAGGCAAAAAAAATGCTAAAATACGTTTTTTTGGCCCAAAAAGTCGATTTGTGCATGCATCTTCGATACCCGTTTATATCCCAAATTTAGCCTAGAAACACCGAAAAATCGAGTTTTTTGGGTCTCAGAAGCGATTTGTACATGTTTACACTGTGCTAGAAAAATTTCAATTTTCAGACAAAAAAATGCTAAAACACGTTTTTTGGGCCCAAAAAGTCGATTTGTGCATGCATCTTTGATACCCGTTTATATCCCAAATTTAGCCTAAAATCACCGAAAAATCGAGTTTTTTGGGTCTCAGAAGCGATTTGTACTGTGCTAGAAAAATTTTAATTTTCAGGCAAAAAAAATGCTAAAACACGTTTTTTTGGCCCCAAAAGTCGATTTGTGCATGCATCTTCGATACCCGTTTATATCCCAAATTTAGCCTAAAAACACAGAAAAATCGAGTTTTTTGGTCTCAGAAGCGATTTGTACTGTGCTAGAAAAATTTCAATTTTCAGGCAAAAAAAAAGCTAAAACACGTTTTTTGGGCCCAAAAAGTCGATTTGTGCATGCATCTTCGATACCCGTTTATATCACAAATTTAGCCTAAAATCACCGAAAAATCGAGTTTTTTGGGTGTCAGAAGCGATTTGTACTGTGCTAGAAAAATTCAATTTTCAGGCAAAAAAAATGCTAAAACACGTTTTTTTGGCCCAAAAAGTCGATTTGTGCATGCATCTTCGATACCCGTTTATATCCCAAATTTAGCCTAAAAACACCGAAAAATCGAGTTTTTTGGGTCTCAGAAGCGATTTGTACATGTTTACACTGTGCTAGAAAAATTTCAATTTTCAGGCAAAAAAAATGCTAAAACACGTTTTTTTGGCCCAAAAAGTCGATTTGTGCATGCATCTTCGATACCCGTTTATATCCCAAATTTAGCCTAAAAACACCGAAAAATCGAGTTTTTTGGGTCTCAGAAGCGATTTGTACTGTGCTAGAAAAATTTCAATTTTCAGGCAAAAAAAATGCTAAAACACGTTTTTTTGGCCCAAAAAGTCGATTTGTGCATGCATCTTCGATACCCGTTTATATCCCAAATTTAGCCTAAAAACACCGAAAAATCGAGTTTTTTGGGTCTCAGAAGCGATTTGTACTGTGCTAGAAAAATTTCAATTTTCAGGCAAAATAAATGCTAAAACACGTTTTTTTTGCCCAAAAAGTCGATTTGTGCATGCATCTTCGATACCCGTTTATATCCCAAATTTAGCCTAAAAACACCGAAAAATCGAGTTTTTGTGGTCTCAGAAGCGATTTGTACTGTGCTAGAAAAATTTCAATTTTCAGGCAAAAAAAATGCTAAAACACGTTTTTTGGGCCCAAAAAGTCGATTTGTGCATGCATCTTCCATACCCGTTTATATCCCAAATGTAGCCTAAAAACACCGAAAAATCGAGTTTTTTGGGTCTCAGAAGCGATTTGTACATGTCTACACTGTGCTAGAAAAATTTCAATTTTCAGGCAAAAAAAATGCTAAAACACGTTTTTTTGGTCCAAAAAGTCGATTTGTGCATGCTTCTTCGATACCCGTTTATATCCCAAATTTAGACTAAAAACACCGAAAAATCGAGTTTTTTTTATCTCAGAAGCGATTTGTACTGTGCTAGAAAATTTCAATTTTCAGGCAAAAAAAATGTTAAAACACGTTTTTTTGGCCCCAAAAGTCGATTTGTGCATGCATCTTCGATACCCGTTTATATCCCAAATTTAGCCTAAAAACACCGAAAAATCGAGTTTTTTTGGTCTCAGAAGCGATTTGTACTGTGCTAGAAAAATTTCAATTTTCAGGCAAAAAAAATGCTAAAACACGTTTTTTTTGCCCAAAAAGTCGATTTGTGCATGCATCTTCGATACCCGTTTATATCCCAAATTTAGCCTAAAAACACCGAAAAATCGAGTTTTGGGGGTCTCAGAAGTAATTTGTACATGTTTACACTGTGCTAGAAAAATTTCAATTTTCAGGCAAAAAAAATGCTAAAACACGTTTTTTGGGCCCAAAAAGTCGATTTGTGCATGCATCTTCAATACCCGTTTATATCCCAAATATAGCCTAAAAACACCGAAAAATCGAGTTTTTTGGGTCTCAGAAGCGATTTGTACTGTGCTAGAAAAATTTCAATTTTCAGGCAAAAAAAATGCTAAAACACGTTTTTTTGGCCCAAAAAGTCGATTTGTGCATGCATCTTCGATACCCGTTTATATCCCAAATTTAGCCTAAAAACACCGAAAAATCGAGTTTTTTTGGTCTCAGAAGCGATTTGTACTGTGCTAGAAAAATTTCAATTTTCAGGCAAAAAAAATGCTAAAACACGTTTTTTGGGCCCAAAAAGTCGATTTGTGCATGCATCTTCGATACCCGTTTATATCCCAAATTTAGCCTATGAACACCGAAAAATCGAGTTTTTTGGGTCTCAGAAGCGATTTGTACATGTCTACACTGTTCTAGAAAAATTTCAATTTTCAGGCAAAAAAAAATGCTAAAACACGTTTTTTTGGCCCAAAAAGTCGATTTGTGCATGCATCTTCGATACCCGTTTATATCCCAAATTTAGCCTAAAAACACCGAAAAATCGAGTCTTTTTGGTCTCAGAAGCGATTTATACTGTGCTAGAAAAATTTCAATTTTCAGGCAAAAAAAATGCTAAAACACGTTTTTTGGGCCCAAAAATTCGATTTGTGCATGCATCTTCGATACCCGTTTATATCCCAAATTTAGCCTAAAAACACCGAAAAATCGAGTTTTTTTGGTCTCAGAAGCGATTTGTACTGTGCTAGAAAAATTACAATTTTCAGGCAAAAAAAATGCTAAAACACGTTTTTTTGGCCCAAAAAGTCGATTTGTGCATGCATCTTCGATACCCGTTTATATCCCAAATTTAGCCTAAAAACACCGAAAAATCGAGTTTTGGGGGTCTTAGAAGTAATTTGTACATGTTTACACGGTGCTAGAAAAATTTCAATTTTCAGGCAAAAAAATGCTAAAACACGTTTTTTGGGCCCAAAAAGTCGATTTGTGCATGCATCTTCGATACCCGTTTATATCGCAAATTTAGCCTAAAAACACCGAAAAATCGAGTTTTTTTGGTCTCAGAAGCGATTTGTACTGTGCTAGAAAAATTTCAATTTTCAGGAAAAAAAAATGCTCAAACACGTTTTTTTGGCCCAAAAAGTCGATTTGTGCATGCATCTTCAATACCCGTTTATATCCCAAATATAGCCTAAAAACACCGAAAAATCGAGTTTTTTGGGTCTCAGAAGCGATTTGTACTGTTCTAGAAAAATTTCAATTTTCAGGCAAAAAAAATGCTAAAACACGTTTTTTTTGCCCAAAAAGTCGATTTGTGCATGCATCTTCGATACCCGTTTATATCCCAAATTTAGCCTAAAAACACCGAAAAATCGAGTTTTTTTGGTCTCAGAAGCGATTTGTACTGTGCTAGAAAAATTTCAATTTTCAGGCAAAAAAAATGCTAAAACACGTTTTTTGGGCCCAAAAAGTCGATTTGTGCATGCATCTTCGATACCCGTTTATATCCCAAATTTAGCCTATGAACACCGAAAAATCGAGTTTTTTTGGTCTCAGAAGCGATTTGTACATGTCTACACTGTTCTAGAAAAAATTCAATTTTCAGGCAAAAAAAAATGCTAAAACACGTTTTTTTGGCCCAAAAAGTCGATTTGTGCATGCATCTTCGATACCCGTTTATATCCCAAATTTAGCCTAAAAACACCGAAAAATCGAGTCTTTTTGGTCTCAGAAGCGATTTATACTGTGCTAGAAAAATTTCAATTTTCAGGCAAAAAAAATGCTAAAACACGTTTTTTGGGCCCAAAAATTCGATTTGTGCATGCATCTTCGATACCCGTTTATATCCCAAATTTAGCCTAAAAACACCGAAAAATCGAGTTTTTTGGTCTCAGGAGCGATTTGTACTGTGCTAGAAAAATTTCACTGTTCTAGAAAAGTTTCAATTTTCAGGCAAAAAAAATGCTAAAACACGTTTTTTGGGTCCAAAAAGTCGATTTGTGCATGCATCTTCGATACCCGTTTATATCCCAAATTTAGCCTAAAAACACCGAAAAGTCGAGTTTTTTTTTATCTCAGAAGCGATTTGTACTGTTCTAGAAAAGTTTCAATTTTCAGGCAAAAAAAATGCTAAAACACGTTTTTTTGGCCCAAAAAGTCGATTTGTGCATGCATCTTCGATACCCATTTATATCCCAAATTTAGCCTAAAAACACCGAAAAATCGAGTTTTTTGGGTCTCAGAAGCGATTTGTACTGTGCTAGAAAAATTTCAATTTTCAGGCAAAAAAAATGCTAAAACACGTTTTTTTGGCCCCAAAAGTCGATTTGTGCATGCATCTTCGATACCCGTTTATATCCCAAATTTAGCCTAAAAACACCGAAAAATCAAGTTTTTTGGTCTCAGAAGCGATTTGTACATGTTTACACTGTGCTAGAAAAATTTCAATTTTCAGGCAAAAAAAATGCTAAAATACGTTTTTTTGGCCAAAAAAGTCGATTTGTGCATGCATCTTCGATACCCGTTTATATCCCAAATTTAGCCTAAAAACACCGAAAAATCGAGTTTTTTGGGTCTCAGAAGCGATTTGTACATGTTTACACTGTGCTAGAAAAATTTCAATTTTCAGGCAAAAAAAATGCTAAAACACGTTTTTTGGGCCCAAAAAGTCGATTTGTGCATGCATCTTCGATACCCGTTTATATCCCAAATTTAGCCTAAAATCACCAAAAAATCGAGTTTTTTGGGTCTCAGAAGCGATTTGTACTGTGCTAGAAAAATTTCAATTTTCAGGCAAAAAAAATGCAAAAACACGTTTTTTTGGCCCAAAAAGTCGATTTGTGCATGCATCTTCGATACCCGTTTATATCCCAAATTTAGCCTAAAAACACCGAAAAATCAAGTTTTTTGGGTCTCAGAAGCGATTTGTACATGTTTACACTGTGCTATAAAAATTTCAATTTTCAGGCAAAAAAAATGCTAAAACACGTTTTTTTGGCCCAAATAGTCGATTTGTACTGTGCTAGAAAAAATTCAATTTTCAGGCAAAAAAAATGCTAAAACACGTTTTTTTGGCCCAAAAAGTGGATTTGTACTGTGCTAGAAAAATTTCAATTTTCAGGCAAAAAAAATGCTAAAACACGTTTTTTTGGCCCAAAAAGTCGATTTGTACTGTGCTAGAAAAATTTCAATTTTCAGGCAAAAAAAATGCTAAAACACGTTTTTTTGGCCTAAAAAGTCGATTTGTACTGTGCTAGAAAAATTTCAATTTTCAGGCAAAAAAAATGCTAAAACACGTTTTTTTGGCCCAAAAAGTCGATTTGTACTGTGCTAGAAAAATTTCAATTTTCAGGCAAAAAAAATGCTAAAACACGTTTTTTTGGCGCAAAAAATCGATTTGTACTGTGCTAGAAAAATTTCAATTTTCAGGCAAAAAAAATGCTAAAACACGTTTTTTTTGGCCCAAAAAGTCGATTTGTACTGTGCTAGAAAAATTTCAATTTTCAGGCAAAAAAAATGCTAAAACATGTTTTTTTGGCCCAAAAAGTCGATTTGTACTGTGCTAGAAAAATTTCAATTTTCAGGCAAAAAAAATGCTAAAACACGTTTTTTTGGCCCAAAAAGTCGATTTGTACTGTGCTAGAAAAATTTCAATTTTCAGGCAAAAAAAATGCTAAAACACTTTTTTTTGGCCCAAAAAGTCGATTTATACTGTGCTAGAAAAATTTCAATTTTCAGGCAAAAAAAATGCTAAAACACATTTTTTTGGCCCAAAAAGTCGATTTGTACTGTGCTAGAAAAATTTCAATTTTCAGGCAAAAAAAATGCTAAAACACGTTTTTTTGGCCCCAAAAGTCGATTTGTACTGTGCTAGAAAAATTTCAATTTTCAGGCAAAAAAAATGCTAAAACACGTTTTTTTGGCCCAAAAAGTCGATTTGTACTGTGCTAGAAAAATTTCAATTTTCAGGCAAAAAAAATGCTAAAACACGTTTTTTTTGGCCCAAAAAGTCGATTTGTACTGTGCTAGAAAAATGTCAATTTTCAGGCAAAAAAAATGCTAAAACACGTTTTTTTGGCCCAAAAAGTCGATTTGTACTGTGCTAGAAAAATTTCAATTTTCAGGCAAAAATAATGCTAAAACACGTTTTTTTGGCCCAAAAAGTCGATTTGTACTGTGCTAGAAAAATTTCAATTTTCAGGCAAAAAAAATGCTAAAACACGTTTTTTTGGCCCAAAAAGTCAATTTGTACTGTGCTAGAAAAATTTCAATTTTCAGGCAAAAAAAATGCTGAAACACGTTTTTTTGGCCCAAAAAGTCGATTTGTACTGTGCTAGAAAAATTTCAATTTTCAGGCAAAAAAAATGCTAAAACACGTTTTTTTGGCCCAAAAAGTCGATTTGTACTGTGCTAGAAAAATTTAAATTTTCAGGCAAAAAAAATGCTAAAACACGTTTTTTTGGCCCAAAAAGTTGATTTGTACTGTGCTTGAAAAATTTCAATTTTCAGGCAAAAAAAATGCTAAAACACGTTTTTTTGGCCCAAAAAGTCGATTTGTACTGTGCTAGAAAAATTTCAATTTTCAGGCAAAAAAAATGCTAAAACACGTTTTTTTGGCCCAAAAAGTCGATTTGTTCTGTGCTAGAAAAATTTCAATTTTCAGGCAAAAAAAATGCTAAAACACGTTTTTTTGGCCCAAAAAATCGATTTGTACTGTGCTAGAAAAATTTCAATTTTCAGGCAAAAAAAATGCTAAAACACGTTTTTTTGGCCCAAAAAGTCGATTTGTACTGTGCTAGAAAAATTTAAATTTTCAGGCAAAAAAAATGCTAAAACACGTTTTTTTGGCCCAAAAAGTTGATTTGTACTGTGCTGGAAAATTTCAATTTTCAGGCAAAAAAAATGCTAAAACACGTTTTTTTGGCCCAAAAAGTCGATTTGTACTGTGCTAGAAAAATTTCAATTTTCAGGCAAAAAAAATGCTAAAACACGTTTTTTTGGCCCAAAAAGTCGATTTGTACTGTGCTAGAAAAATTTCAATTTTCAGGCAAAAAAAATGCTAAAACACGTTTTTTTGGCCCAAAAAGTCGATTTGTACTGTGCTAGAAAAATTTCAATTTTCAGGCAAAAAAAATGCTAAAACACGTTTTTTTGGCCCAAAAAGTCGATTTGTACTGAGCTAGAAAAATTTCGATTTTCAGGCCAAAAAAATGCTAAAACACGTTTTTTTGGCCCAAAAAGTCGATTTGTACTGTGCTAGAAAAATTTCAATTTTCAGGCAAAAAAAATGCTAAAACACTTTTTTTTGGCCCAAAAAGTCGATTTATACTGTGCTAGAAAAATTTCAATTTTCAGGCAAAAAAAATGCTAAAACACGTTTTTTTGGCCCAAAAAGTCGATTTGTACTGTGCTAGAAAAATTTCAATTTTCAGGCAAAAAAAATGCTAAAACACGTTTTTTTGGCCCCAAAAGTCGATTTGTACTGTGCTAGAAAAATTTCAATTTTCAGGCAAAAAAAATGCTAAAACACGTTTTTTTGGCCCAAAAAGTCGATTTGTACTGTGCTAGAAAAATTTCAATTTTCAGGCAAAAAAAATGCTAAAACACGTTTTTTTTGGCCCAAAACGTCGATTTGTACTGTGCTAGAAAAATGTCAATTTTCAGGCAAAAAAAATGCTAAAACACGTTTTTTTGGCCCAAAAAGTCGATTTGTACTGTGCTAGAAAAATTTCAATTTTCAGGCAAAAAAAATGCTAAAACACGTTTTTTTGGCCCAAAAAGTCGATTTGTACTGTGCTAGAAAAATTTCAATTTTCAGGCAAAAAAAATGCTAAAACACGTTTTTTTGGCCCAAAAAGTCAATTTGTACTGTGCTAGAAAAATGTCAATTTTCAGGCAAAAAAAATGCTAAAACACGTTTTTTTGGCCCAAAAAATCGATTTGTACTGTGCTAGAAAAATTTCAATTTTCAGGCAAAAAAAATGCTAAAACACGTTTTTTTGGCCCAAAACGTCGATTTGTACTGTGCTAGAAAAATGTCAATTTTCAGGCAAAAAAAATGCTAAAACACGTTTTTTTGGCCCAAAAAGTCGATTTGTACTGTGCTAGAAAAATTTCAATTTTCAGGCAAAAAAAATGCTAAAACACGTTTTTTTGGCCCAAAAAGTCGATTTGTACTGTGCTAGAAAAATTTCAATTTTCAGGCAAAAAAAATGCTAAAACACGTTTTTTTGGCCCAAAAAGTCAATTTGTACTGTGCTAGAAAAATGTCAATTTTCAGGCAAAAAAAATGCTAAAACACGTTTTTTTGGCCCAAAAAATCGATTTGTACTGTGCTAGAAAAATTTCAATTTTCAGGCAAAAAAAATGCTAAAACACGTTTTTTTGGCCCAAAAAGTCGATTTGTACTGTGCTAGAAAAATTTAAATTTTCAGGCAAAAAAAATGCTAAAACACGTTTTTTTGGCCCAAAAAGTTGATTTGTACTGTGCTAGAAAAATTTCAATTTTCAGGCAAAAAAAATGCTAAAACACGTTTTTTTGGCCCAAAAAGTCGATTTGTACTGTGCTAGAAAAATTTCAATTTTCAGGCAAAAAAAATGCTAAAACACGTTTTTTTGGCCCAAAAAGTCGATTTGTTCTGTGCTAGAAAAAATTCAATTTTCAGGCAAAAAAAATGCTAAAACACGTTTTTTTGGCCCAAAAAGTCGATTTGTACTGTGCTAGAAAAATTTCAATTTTCAGGCAAAAAAAATGCTAAAACACGTTTTTTTGGCCCAAAAAGTCGATTTGTACTGTGCTAGAAAAATTTCAATTTTCAGGCAAAAAAAATGCTAAAACACGTTTTTTTGGCCCAAAAAGTCGATATGTACTGTGCTAGAAAAATTTCAATTTTCAGGCAAAAAAAATGCTAAAACACGTTTTTTTTGCCCAAAAAGTCGATTTGTACTGTGGTAGAAAAATTTCAATTTTCAGGCAAAAAAAATGCTAAAACACGTTTTTTTGGCCCAAAAAGTCGATTTGTACTGTGCTAGAAAAATTTGAATTTTCAGGCAAAAAAAATGCTAAAACATGTTTTTTTGGCCCAAAAAGTCGATTTGTACTGTGCTAGAAAAATTTCAATTTTCAGGCAAAAAAAATGCTAAAACACGTTTTTTTGGCCCAAAAAGTCGATTTGTACTGTGCTAGAAAAATTTCAATTTTCAGACAAAAAAAATGCTAAAACACGTTTTTTTGGCCCAAAAAGTCGATTTGTACTGTGCTAGAAAAATTTCAATTTTCAGGCAAAAAAAATGCTAAAACACGTTTTTTTGGCCCAAAAAGTCGATTTGTACTGTGCTAGAAAAATTTCAATTTTCAGGCAAAAAAAATGCTAAAACACGTTTTTTTGGCCCAAAAAGTCGATTTGTACTGTGCTAGAAAAATTTCAATTTTCAGGCAAAAAAAATGCTAAAAACACGTTTTTTTGGCCCAAAAAGTCGATTTGTACTGTGCTAGAAAAAAATCAATTTTCAGGCAAAAAAAATGCTAAAACACGTTTTTTTGGCCCAAAAAGTCGATTTGTACTGTGCTAGAAAAATTTCAATTTTCAGGCAAAAAAAATGCTAAAACACGTTTTTTTGGCCCAAAAAGTCGATTTGTACTGTGCTAGAAAAATTTCAATTTTCAGGCAAAAAAAATGCTAAAACACGTTTTTTTGGCCCAAAAAGTCGATTTGTACTGTGCTAGAAAAATTTCAATTTTCAGGCAAAAAAAATGCTAAAACACGTTTTTTTGGCCCAAAAAGTCGATTTGTACTGTGCTAGAAAAATTTCAATTTTCAGGCAAAAAAAAATGCTAAAACACGTTTTTTTGGCCCAAAAAGTCGATTTGTACTGTGCTAGAAAAATTTCAATTTTCAGGCAAAAAAAATGCTAAAACACGTTTTTTTGGCCCAAAAAGTCGATTTGTACTGTGCTAAAAAAAATTCAATTTTCAGGCAAAAAAAATGCTAAAACACGTTTTTTTGGCCCAAAAAGTCGATTTGTACTGTGCTAGAAAAATTTCAATTTTCAGGCAAAAAAAATGCTAAAACACGTTTTTTTGGCCCAAAAAGTCGATTTGTACTGTGCTAGAAAAATTTCAATTTTCAGGCAAAAAAAATGCTAAAACACGTTTTTTTGGCCCAAAAAGTCGATTTGTTCTGTGCTAGAAAAATTTCAATTTTCAGGCAAAAAAAATGCTAAAACACGTTTTTTTGGCCCAAAAAGTCGATTTGTACTGTGCTAGAAAAATTTCAATTTTCAGGCAAAAAAAATGCTAAAACACGTTTTTTTGGCCCAAAAAGTCGATTTGTACTGTGCTAGAAAAATTTCAATTTTCAGGCAAAAAAAATGCTAAAACACGTTTTTTTGGCCCAAAAAGTCGATATGTACTGTGCTAGAAAAATTTCAATTTTCAGGCAAAAAAAATGCTAAAACACGTTTTTTTGGCCCAAAAAGTCGATTTGTACTGTGGTAGAAAAATTTCAATTTTCAGGCAAAAAAAATGCTAAAACACATTTTTTTGGCCCAAAAAGTCGATTTGTACTGTGCTAGAAAAATTTGAATTTTCAGGCAAAAAAAATGCTAAAACATGTTTTTTTGGCCCAAAAAGTCGATTTGTACTGTGCTAGAAAAATTTCAATTTTCAGGCAAAAAAAAATGCTAAAACACGTTTTTTTGGCCCAAAAAGTCGATTTGTACTGTGCTAGAAAAATTTCAATTTTCAGACAAAAAAAATGCTAAAACACGTTTTTTTGGCCCAAAAAGTCGATTTGTACTGTGCTAGAAAAATTTCAATTTTCAGGCAAAAAAAATGCTAAAACACGTTTTTTTGGCCCAAAAAGTCGATTTGTACTGTGCTAGAAAAATTTCAATTTTCAGGCAAAAAAAATGCTAAAACACGTTTTTTTGGCCCAAAAAGTCGATTTGTACTGTGCTAGAAAAATTTCAATTTTCAGGCAAAAAAAATGCTAAAAACACGTTTTTTTGGCCCAAAAAGTCGATTTGTACTGTGCTAGAAAAAATTCAATTTTCAGGCAAAAAAAATGCTAAAACACGTTTTTTTGGCCCAAAAAGTCGATTTGTACTGTGCTAGAAAAATTTCAATTTTCAGGCAAAAAAAATGCTAAAACACGTTTTTTTGGCCCAAAAAGTCGATTTGTACTTGTGCTAGAAAAATTTCAATTTTCAGGCAAAAAAAATGCTAAAACACGTTTTTTTGGCCCAAAAAGTCGATTTGTACTGTGCTAGAAAAATTTCAATTTTCAGGCAAAAAAAATGCTAAAACACGTTTTTTTGGCCCAAAAAGTCGATTTGTACTGTGCTAGAAAAATTTCAATTTTCAGGCAAAAAAAAATGCTAAAACACGTTTTTTTGGCCCAAAAAGTCGATTTGTACTGTGCTAGAAAAATTTCAATTTTCAGGCAAAAAAAATGCTAAAACACGTTTTTTTGGCCCAAAAAGTCGATTTGTACTGTGCTAAAAAAAATTCAATTTTCAGGCAAAAAAAATGCTAAAACACGTTTTTTTGGCCCAAAAAGTCGATTTGTACTGTGCTAGAAAAATTTCAATTTTCAGGCAAAAAAAATGCTAAAACACGTTTTTTTGGCCCAAAAAGTCGATTTGTACTGTGCTAGAAAAATTTCAATTTTCAGGCAAAAAAAATGCTAAAACACGTTTTTTTGGCCCAAAAAGTCGATTTGTACTGTGCTAGAAAAATTTCAATTTTCAGGCAAAAAAAATGCTAAATCTCGTTTTTTTGGCCCAAAAAGTCGATTTGTACTGTGCTAGAAAAATTTCAATTTTCAGGCAAAAAAAATGCTAAAACACGTTTTTTTGGCCCAAAAAGTCGATTTGTACTGTGCTAGAAAAATTTCAATTTTCAGGCAAAAAAAATGCTAAAACACGTTTTTTTGGCCCAAAAAGTCGATTTGTACTGTGCTAGAAAAATTTCAATTTTCAGGCAAAAATAATGCTAAAATACGTTTTTTTGGCCCAAAAAGTCGATTTGTACTGTGCTAGAAAAATTTCAATTTTCAGGCAAAAAAAAATGCTAAAACACGTTTTTTTGGCCCAAAAAGTCGATTTGTACTGTGCTAGAAAAATTTCAATTTTCAGGCAAAAAAAATGCTAAAACACGTTTTTTTGGCCCAAAAAGTCGATTTGTACTGTGCTAGAAAAATTTCAATTTTCAGGCAAAAAAAATGCTAAAACACGTTTTTTTGGCCCAAAAAGTCGATTTGTACTGTGCTAGAAAAATTTCAATTTTCAGGCAAAAAAAATGCTAAAACACGTTTTTTTGGCCCAAAAAGTCGATTTGTACTGTGCTAGAAAAATTTCAATTTTCAGGCAAAAAAAATGCTAAAACACGTTTTTTTGGCCCAAAAAGTCGATTTGTACTGTGCTAGAAAAATTTCAATTTTCAGGCAAAAAAAATGCTAAAACACGTTTTTTTGGCCCAAAAAGTCGATTTGTACTGTGCTAGAAAAATTTCAATTTTCAGGCAAAAAAAATGCTAAAACACGTTTTTTTGGCCCAAAAAGTCGATTTGTACTGTGCTAGAAAAATTTCAATTTTCAGGCAAAAAAAATGCTAAAACACGTTTTTTTGGCCCAAAAAGTCGATTTGTACTGTGCTAGAAAAAATTCAATTTTCAGGCAAAAAAAATGCTAAAACACGTTTTTTTGGCCCAAAAAGTCGATTTGTACTGTGCTAGAAAAATTTCAATTTTCAGGCAAAAAAAAATGCTAAAACACGTTTTTTTGGCCCAAGAAGTCGATTTATACTGTGCTAGAAAAATTTCAATTTTCAGGAAGAAAAAAATGCTAAAACACGTTTTTTGGCCCAAAAAGTCGATTTGTACTGTGCTAGAAAAATTTCAATTTTCAGGCAAAAAAAATGCTAAAACACGTTTTTTTGGCCCAAAAAGTCGATTTGTACTGTGCTAGAAAAATTTCAATTTTCAGGCAAAAAAAATGCTAAAACACGTTTTTTTGGCCCAAAAAGTCGATTTGTACTGTGCTAGAAAAATTTCAATTTTCAGGCAAAAAAAATGCTAAAACACGTTTTTTTGGCCCAAAAAGTCGATTTGTACTGTGCTAGAAAAAATTCAATTTTCAGGCAAAAAAAATGCTAAAACACGTTTTTTTGGCCCAAAAAGTCGATTTGTACTGTGCTAGAAAAAATTCAATTTTCAGGCAAAAAAAATGCTAAAACACGTTTGTTTGGCCCAAAAAGTCGATTTGTACTGTGCTAGAAAAATTTCAATTTTCAGGCAAAAAAAATGCTAAAACACGTTTTTTGGGCCCAAAAAGTCGATTTGTACTGTGCTAGAAAAATTTCAATTTTCAGGCAAAAAAAATGCTAAAACATGTTTTTTTGGCCCAAAAAGTCGATTTGTACTGTGCTAGAAAAATTTCAATTTTCAGGCAAAAAAAATGCTAAAACACGTTTTTTTGGCCCAAAAAGTCGATTTGTACTGTGCTAGAAAAATTTCAATTTTCAGGCAAAAAAAATGCTAAAACACGTTTTTTTGGCCCAAAAAGTCGATTTGTACTGTGCTAGAAAAAAATCAATTTTCAGGCAAAAAAAATGCTAAAACACGTTTTTTTGGCCCAAAAAGTCGATTTGTACTGTGCTAGAAAAATTTCAATTTTCAGGCAAAAAAAATGCTAAAACACGTTTTTTTGGCCCAAAAAGTCGATTTGTACTGTGCTAGAAAAATTTCAATTTTCAGGCAAAAAAAAATGCTAAAACACGTTTTTTTTGCCCAAAAAGTCGATTTGGACTGTGCTAGAAAAATTTCAATTTTCAGGCAAAAAAAATGCTAAAACACATTTTTTTGGCCCAAAAAGTCGATTTGTACTGTGCTAGAAAAAATTCAATTTTCAGGCAAAAAAAATGCTAAAACACGTTTTTTGGGCCCAAAAAGTCGATTTGTACTGTGCTAGAAAAATTTCAATTTTCAGGCAAAAAAAATGCTAAAACACGTTTTTTTGGCCCAAAAAGTCGATTTGTACTGTGCTAGAAAAATTTCAATTTTCAGGCAAAAAAAATGCTAAAACACGTTTTTTGGCCCAAAAAGTCGATTTGTACTGTGCTAGAAAAATTTCAATTTTCAGGCAAAAAAAATGCTAAAACACGTTTTTTTGCCCCAAAAAGTCGATTTGGACTGTGCTAGAAAAATTTCAATTTTCAGGCAAAAAAAATGCTAAAACACGTTTTTTTGGCCCAAAAAGTCGATTTGTACTGTGCTAGAAAAATTTCAATTTTCAGGCAAAAAAAATGCTAAAACACGTTTTTTTGGCCCAAAAAGTCGATTTGTACTGTGCTAGAAAAATTTCAATTTTCAGGCAAAAAAAATGCTAAAACACGTTTTTTTGGCCCAAAAAGTCGATTTGTACTGTGATAGAAAAAATTCAATTTTCAGGCAAAAAAAATGCTAAAACACGTTTTTTTGGCCCAAAAAGTCGATTTGTACTGTGCTAGAAAAATTTCAATTTTCAGGCAAAAAAAATGCTAAAACACGTTTTTTTGGCCCAAAAAGTCGATTTGTACTGTGCTAGAAAAATTTCAATTTTCAGGCAAAAAAAATGCTAAAACACGTTTTATTGGCCCAAAAAGTCGATTTGTACTGTGCTAGAAAAATTTCAATTTTCAGGCAAAAAAAATGCTAAAACACGTTTTTTTGGCCCAAAAAGTCGATTTGTACTGTGCTAGAAAAATTTCAATTTTCAGGCAAAAAAAATGCTAAAACACGTTTTTTTGGCCCAAAAAGTCGATTTGTACTGTGCTAGAAAAATTTCAATTTTCAGGCAAAAAAAATGATAAAACACGTTTTTTTGGCCCAAAAAGTCGATTTGTACTGTGCTAGAAAAATTTCAATTTTCAGGCAAAAAAAATGCTACAACACGTTTTTTTGGCCCAAAAAGTCGATTTGTACTGTGCTAGAAAAATTTCAATTTTCAGGCAAAAAAAAATGCTAAAACACGTTTTTTTGGCCCAAAAAGTCGATTTGTACTGTGCTAGAAAAATTTCAATTTTCAGGCAAAAAAAATGCTAAAACACGTTTTTTTGGCCCAAAAAGTCGATTTGTACTGTGCTAGAAAAATTTCAATTTTCAGGCAAAAAAAATGCTAAAACACGTTTTTTTGGCCCAAAAAGTCGATTTGTACTGTGCTAGAAAAATTTCAATTTTCAGGCAAAAAAAATGCTAAAACACGTTTTTCTGGCCCAAAAAGTCGATTTGTACTGTGCTAGAAAAATTTCAATTTTCAGGCAAAAAAAATGCTAAAACACGTTTTTTTGGCCCAAAAAGTCGATTTGTACTGTGCTAGAAAAATTTCAATTTTCAGGCAAAAAAAATGCTAAAACACGTTTTTTTGGCCCAAAAAGTCGATTTGTACTGTGCTAGAAAAATTTCAATTTTCAGGCAAAAAAAATGCTAAAACACGTTTTTTTGGCCCAAAAAGTCGATTTGTACTGTGCTAGAAAAATTTCAATTTTCAGGCAAAAAAAATGCTAAAACACGTTTTTTTGGCCCAAAAAGTCGATTTGTACTGTGCTAGAAAAATTTCAATTTTCAGGCAAAAAAAATGCTAAAACATGTTTTTTTGGCACAAAAAGTCGATTTGTACTGTGCTAGAAAAATTTCAATTTTCAGGCAAAAAAAATGCTAAAACACGTTTTTTTGGCCTAAAAAGTCGATTTGTACTGTGCTAGAAAAATTTCAATTTTCAGGCAAAAAAAATGCTAAAACACGTTTTTTTGGCCCAAAAAGTCGATTTGTACTGTGCTAGAAAAATTTCAATTTTCAGGCAAAAAAAATGCTAAAACACGTTTTTTTGGCCCAAAAAGTCGATTTGTACTGTGCTAGAAAAATTTCAATTTTCAGGCAAAAAAAATGCTAAAACACGTTTTTTTGGCCCAAAAACTCGATTTGTACTGTGCTAGAAAAATTTCAATTTTCAGGCAAAAAAAATGCTAAGACACGTTTTTTTGGCCCAAAAAGTCGATTTGTACTGTGCTAGAAAAATTTCAATTTTCAGGCAAAAAAAATGCTAAAACACGTTTTTTTGGCCCAAAAAGTCGATTTGTACTGTGCTAGAAAAATTTCAATTTTCAGGCAAAAAAAATGCTAAAACACGTTTTTTTGGCCCAAAAAGTCGATTTGTACTGTGCTAGAAAAATTTCAATTTTCAGGCAAAAAAAATGCTAAAACACGTTTTTTTGGCCCAAAAAGTCGATTTGTACTGTGCTAGAAAAATTTCAATTTTCAGGCAAAAAAAATGCTAAAACACGTTTTTTTGGCCCAAAAAGTCGATTTGTACTGTGCTAGAAAAATTTCAATTTTCAGGCAAAAAAATTGCTAAAACACGTTTTTTTGGCCCAAAAAGTCGATTTGTACTGTGCTAGAAAAATTTCAATTTTCAGGCAAAAAAAATGCTAAAACACGTTTTTTTGGCCCAAAAAGTCGATTTGTACTGTGCTAGAAAAATTTCAATTTTCAGGCAAAAAAAATGCTAAAACACGTTTTTTTGGCCCAAAAAGTCGATTTGTACCGTGCTAGAAAAATTTCAATTTTCAGGCAAAAAAAAATGCTAAAACACGTTTTTTTGGCCCAAAAAGTCGATTTGTACTGTGCTAGAAAAATTTCAATTTTCAGGCCAAAAAAATGCTAAAACACGTTTTTTTGGCCCAAAAAGTCGATTTGTACTGTGCTAGAATAATTTCAATTTTCAGGCAAAAAAAATGCTAAAACACGTTTTTTTGGCCCAAAAAGTCGATTTGTACTGTGCTAGAATAATTTCAATTTTCAGGCAAAAAAAATGCTAAAACACGTTTTTTTGGCCCAAAAAGTCGATTTGTACTGTGCTAGAAAAATTTCAATTTTCAGGCAAAAAAAATGCTAAAACACGTTTTTTTGGCCCAAAAACTCGATTTGTACTGTGCTAGAAAAATTTCAATTTTCAGGCAAAAAAAATGCTAAAACACGTTTTTTTGGCCCAAAAAGTCGATTTGTACTGTGCTAGAAAAATTTCAATTTTCAGGCAAAAAAAATGCTAAAACACGTTTTTTTGGCCCAAAAAGTCGATTTGTACTGTGCTAGAAAAATTTCAATTTTCAGGCAAAAAAAATGCTAAAACACGTTTTTTTGGCCCAAAAAGTCGATTTGTACTGTGCTAGAAAAATTTCAATTTTCAGGCAAAAAAAATGCTAAAACACGTTTTTTTGGCCCAAAAAGTCGATTTGTACTGTGCTAGAAAAATTTCAATTTTCAGGCAAAAAAAATGCTAAAACACGTTTGTTAGGCCCAAAAAGTCGATTTGTACTGTGCTAGAAAAATGTCAATTTTCAGGCAAAAAAAATGCTAAAACACGTTTTTTTTGCCCAAAAAGTCGATTTGTACTGTGCTAGAAAAATTTCAATTTTCAGGCAAAAAAAATGCTAAAACACGTTTTTTTGGCCCAAAAAGTCGATTTGTACTGTGCTAGAAAAATTTCAATTTTCAGGCAAAAAAAATGCTAAAACACGTTTTTTTGGCCCAAAAAGTCGATTTGTACTGTGCTAGAAAAATTTCAATTTTCAGGCAAAAAAAAATGCTAAAACACGTTTTTTTGGCCCAAAAAGTCGATTTGTACTGTGCTAGAAAAATTTCAATTTTCAGGCAAAAAAAATGCTAAAACACGTTTTTTTGGCCCAAAAAGTCGATTTGTACTGTGCTAGAAAAATTTCAATTTTCAGGCAAAAAAAATGCTAAAACACGTTTTATTGGCCCAAAAAGTCGATTTGTACTGTACTAGAAAAATTTCAATTTTCAGGCAAAAAAAATGCTAAAACACGTTTTTTTGGCCCAAAAAGTCGATTTGTAATGTGCTAGAAAAATTTCAATTTTCAGGCAAAAAAAATGCTAGAACACGTTTTTTTGGCCCAAAAAGTCGATTTGTACTGTATTAGAAAAATTTCAATTTTCAGGCAAAAAAAATGCTAAAACACGTTTTTTTGGCCCAAAAAGTCGATTTGTACTGTGCTAGAAAAATTTCAATTTTCAGGCAAAAAAAATGCTAAAACACGTTTTTTTGGCCCAAAAAGTCGATTTGTACTGTGCTAGAAAAATTTCAATTTTCAGGCAAAAAAAATGCTAAAACACGTTTTTTTGGCCCAAAAAGTCGATTTGTAATGTGCTAGAAAAATTTCAATTTTCAGGCAAAAAAAATGCTAAAACACGTTTTTTTGGCCCAAAAAGTCGATTTGTACTGTGCTAGAAAAATTTCAATTTTCAGGCAAAAAAAATGCTAAAACACGTTTTTTTGGCCCAAAAAGTCGATTTGTACTGTGCTATAAAAATTTCAATTTTCAGGCAAAAACAATGCTAAAACACGTTTTTTTGGCCCAAAAAGTCGATTTGTACTGTGCTAGAAAAATTTCAATTTTCAGGCAAAAAAAATGCTAAAACACGTTTTTTTGGCCCAAAAAGTCGATTTGTACTGTGCTAGAAAAATTTCAATTTTCAGGCAAAAAAAATGCTAAAACACGTTTTTTTGGCCCAAAAAGTCGATTTGTACTGTGCTAGAAAAATTTCAATTTTCAGGCAAAAAAAATGCTAAAACACGTTTTTTTGACCCAAAAAGTCGATTTGTACTGTGCTAGAAAAATGTCAATTTTCAGGCAAAAAAAATGCTAAAACACGTTTTTTTGGCCCAAAAAGTCGATTTGTACTGTGCTAGAAAAATGTCAATTTTCAGGCAAAAAAAATGCTAAAACACGTTTTTTTGGCCCAAAAAGTCGATTTGTACTGTGCTAGAAAAATTTCAATTTTCAGGCAAAAAAAATGCTAAAACACGTTTTTTTGGCCCAAAAAGTCGATTTGTACTGTGCTAGAAAAAATTCTATTTTCAGGCAAAAAAAATGCTAAAACACGTTTTTTTGGCCCAAAAAGTCGATTTGTACTGTGCTAGAAAAATTTCAATTTTCAGGCAAAAAAAATGCTAAAACACGTTTTTTTGGCCCAAAAAGTCGATTGAAAATTGAAATTTTTCTAGCACAGTACAAATCGACTTTTTGGGCCAAAAAAACGTGTTTTAGCATTTTTTTTGCCTGAAAATTGAAATTTTTCTAGCACAGTACAAATCGACTTTTTGGGCCAAAAAAACGTGTTTTAGCATTTTTTTTGCCTGAAAATTGAAATTTTTCTAGCACAGTACAAATCGACTTTTTGGGCCAAAAAAACGTGTTTTAGCATTTTTTTTGCCTGAAAATTGAAATTTTTCTAGCACATTACAAATCGACTTTTTGGGCCAAAAAAACGTGTTTTAGCATTTTTTTTGCCTGAAAATTGAAATTTTTCTAGCACAGTACAAATCGACTTTTTGGGCCAAAAAAACGTGTTTTAGCATTTTTTTTTGCCTGAAAATTGAAATTTTTCTAGCACAGTACAAATCGACTTTTTGGGCCAAAAAAACGTGTTTTAGCATTTTTTTGCCTGAAAATAGAAATTTTTCTAGCACAGTACAAATCGACTTTTTGGGCCAAAAAAACGTGTTTTAGCATTTTTTTTGCCTGAAAATTGAAATTTTTCTAGCACAGTACAAATCGACTTTTTGGGCCAAAAAAACGTGTTTTAGCATTTTTTTGCCTGTATATTGAAATTTTTCTAGCACATTACAAATCGACTTTTTGGGCCAAAAAAACGTGTTTTAGCATTTTTTTTGCCTGAAAATTGAAATTTTTCTAGCACAGTACAAATCGACTTTTTGGGCCAAAAAAACGTGTTTTAGCATTTTTTTTGCCTGAAAATTGAAATTTTTCTAGCACAGTACAAATCGACTTTTTGGGCCAAAAAAACGTGTTTTAGCATTTTTTTTGCCTGAAAATTGAAATTTTTCTAGCACATTACAAATCGACTTTTTGGGCCAAAAAAACGTGTTTTAGCATTTTTTTTGCCTGAAAATTGAAATTTTTCTAGCACAGTACAAATCGACTTTTTGGGCCAAAAAAACGTGTTTTAGCATTTTTTTTTTGCCTGAAAATTGAAATTTTTCTAGCACAGTACAAATCGACTTTTTGGGCCAAAAAAACGTGTTTTAGCATTTTTTTTGCCCGAAAATTGAAATTTTTCTAGCACAGTACAAATCGACTTTTTGGGCCAAAAAAACGTGTTTTAGCATTTTTTTTGCCAGAAAATTGAAATTTTTCTAGCACATTACAAATCGACTTTTTGGGCCAAAAAAACGTGTTTTAGCATTTTTTTTGCCTGAAAATTGAAATTTTTCTAGCACAGTCCAAATCGACTTTTTGGGGCAAAAAAACGTGTTTTAGCATTTTTTTTGCCTGAAAATTGAAATTTTTCTAGCACAGTACAAATAGACTTTTTGGGCCAAAAAAACGTGTTTTAGCATTTTTTTTGCCTGAAAATTGAAATTTTTCTAGCACAGTACAAATCGACTTTTTGGGCCAAAAAAACGTGTTTTAGCATTTTTTTTGCCTGAAAATTGAAATTTTTCTAGCACAGTACAAATCGACTTTTTGGGCCAAAAAAACGTGTTTTAGCATTTTTTTTGCCTGAAAATTGAAATTTTTCTAGCACAGTACAAATCGACTTTTTGGGCCAAAAAAACGTGTTTTAGCATTTTTTTTGCCTGAAAATTGAATTTTTTCTAGCACAGTTCAAATCGACTTTTTGGGCCAAAAAAACGTGTTTTAGCATTTTTTTTGCCTGAAAATTGAAATTTTTCTAGCACAGTACAAATCGACTTTTTGGGCCAAAAAAACGTGTTTTAGCATTTTTTTTGCCTGAAAATTGAAATTTTTCTAGCACATTACAAATCGACTTTTTGGGCCAAAAAAACGTGTTTTAGCATTTTTTTTGCCTGAAAATTGAAATTTTTCTAGCACAGTACAAATCGACTTTTTGGGCCAAAAAAACGTGTTTTAGCATTTTTTTTGCCTGAAAATTGAAATTTTTCTAGCACATTACAAATCGACTTTTTGGGCAAAAAAAACGTGTTTTAGCATTTTTTTTGCCTGAAAATTGAAATTTTTCTAGCACAGTACAAATCGACTTTTTGGGCCAAAAAAACGTGTTTTAGCATTTTTTTTGCCTGAAAATTGAAATTTTTCTAGCACAGTACAAATCGACTTTTTGGGCCAAAAAAACGTGTTTTAGCATTTTTTTTGCCTGAAAATTGAAATTTTTCTAGCACAGTACAAATCGACTTTTTGGGCCAAAAAAACGTGTTTTAGCATTTTTTTTGCCTGAAAATTGAAATTTTTCTAGCACATTACAAATCGACTTTTTGGGTCAAAAAAACGTGTTTTAGCATTTTTTTTGCCTGAAAATTGAAATTTTTCTAGCACAGTACAAATCGACTTTTTGGGCCAAAAAAACGTGTTTTAGCATTTTTTTTTGCCTGAAAATTGAAATTTTTCTAGCACAGTACAAATCGACTTTTTGGGCCAAAAAAACGTGTTTTAGCATTTTTTTTGCCTTAAAATTGAAATTTTTCTAGCACATTACAAATCGACTTTTTGGGCCAAAAAAACGTGTTTTAGCATTTTTTTTGCCTGAAAATTGAAATTTTTCTAGCACAGTACAAATCGACTTTTTGGGCCAAAAAAACGTGTTTTAGCATTTATTTTGCCTGAAAATTGAAATTTTTCTAGCACAGTACAAATCGACTTTTTGGGCCAAAAAAACGTGTTTTAGCATTTTTTTTGCCTGAAAATTGAAATTTTTCTAGCACAGTACAAATCGACTTTTTGAGCCAAAAAAACGTGTTTTAGCATTTGTTTTGCCTGAAAATTGAAATTTTTCTAGCACAGTACAAATCGACTTTTTGGGCCAAAAACCGTGTTTTAGCATTTTTTTTGCCTGAAAATTGAAATTTTTCTAGCACAGTACAAATCGACTTTTTGGGCCAAAAAAACTTGTTTTAGCATTTTTTTTGCCTGAAAATTGAAATTTTTCTAGCACAGTACAAATCGACTTTTTGGGCCAAAAAAACGTGTTTTAGCATTTTTTTTGCCTGAAAATTGAAATTTTTCTAGCACAGTACAAATCGACTTTTTGGGCCAAAAAAACGTGTTTTAGCATTTTTTTTGCCTGAAAATTGAAATTTTTCTAGCACATTACAAATCGACTTTTTGGGCCAAAAAAACGTGTTTTAGCATTTTTTTTGCCTGAAAATTGAATTTTTTCTAGCACAGTACAAATCGACTTTTTGGGCCAAAAAAACGTGTTTTAGCATTTTTTTTGCCTGAAAATTGAAATTTTTCTAGCACATTACAAATCGATTTTTTGGGCCAAAAAAACGTGTTTTAGCATTTTTTTTGCCTGAAAATTGAAATTTTTCTAGCACAGTACAAATCGACTTTTTGGGCCAAAAAAACGTGTTTTAGCATTTTTTTTGCCTGAAAATTGAAATTTTTCTAGCACATTACAAATCGATTTTTTGGGCCAAAAAAACGTGTTTTAGCATTTTTTTTGCCTGAAAATTGAAATTTTTCTAGCACAGTACAAATCGACTTTTTGGGCCAAAAAAACGTGTTTTAGCATTTTTTTTGCCTGAAAATTGAAATTTTTCTAGCACAGTACAAATCGACTTTTTGGGCCAAAAAAAAGGTGTTTTAGCATTTTTTTTGTCTGAAAATTGAAATTTTTCTAGCACAGTACAAATCGACTTTTTGGGCCAAAAAAACGTGTTTTAGCATTTTTTTTGCCTGAAAATTGACATTTTTCTAGCACAGTACAAATCAACTTTTTGGGCCAAAAAAACGTGTTTTAGCATTTTTTTTGCCTGAAAATTGAAATTTTTCTAGCACAGTACAAATCGACTTTTTGGGTCAAAAAAACGTGTTTTAGCATTTTTTTTGCCTGAAAATTGAAATTTTTCTAGCACAGTACAAATCGACTTTTTTGGCCAAAAAAACGTGTTTTAGCATTTTTTTTGCCTGAAAATTGAAATTTTTCTAGCACAGTACAAATCGACTTTTTGGGCCAAAAAAACGTGTTTTAGCATTTTTTTTGCCTGAAAATTGAAATTTTTCTAGCACAGTACAAATCGACTTTTTGGGCCAAAAAAACGTGTTTTAGCATTTTTTTTGCCTGAAAATTGAAATTTTTCTAGCACAGTACAAATCGACTTTTTGGGCCAAAAAAACGTGTTTTAGCATTTTTTTTTGCCTGAAAATTGACATTTTTCTAGCACAGTACAAATCGACTTTTTGGGCCAAAAAAACGTGTTTTAGCATTTTTTTTGCCTGAAAATAGAAATTTTTCTAGCACAGTACAAATCGACTTTTTGGGCCAAAAAAACGTGTTTTAGCATTTTTTTTTCCTGAAAATTGAAATTTTTCTAGCACATTACAAATCGACTTTTTGGGCCAAAAAAACGTGTTTTTGCATTTTTTTTGCCTGAAAATTGAAATTTTTCTAGCACAGTACAAATCGACTTTTTGGGCCAAAAAAACGTGTTTTAGCATTTTTTTTGCCTGAAAATTGAAATTTTTCTAGCACATTACAAATCGATTTTTTGGGCCAAAAAAACGTGTTTTAGCATTTTTTTTGCCTGAAAATTGAAATTTTTCTAGCACAGTACAAATCGACTTTTTGGGCCAAAAAAACGTGTTTTAGCATTTTTTTTGCCTGAAAATTGAAATTTTTCTAGCACATTACAAATCGATTTTTTGGGCCAAAAAAACGTGTTTTAGCATTTTTTTTGCCTGAAAATTGAAATTTTTCTAGCACATTACAAATCGACTTTTTGGGCCAAAAAAACGTGTTTTAGCATTTTTTTTGCCTGAAAATTGAAATTTTTCTAGCACAGTACAAATCGACTTTTTGGGCCAAAAAAACGTGTTTTAGCATTTTTTTTGCCTGAAAATTGAAATTTTTCTAGCACAGTACAAATCGACTTTTTGGGCCAAAAAAACGTGTTTTAGCATTTTTTTTGCCTGAAAATTGAAATTTTTCTAGCACAGTACAAATCGACTTTTTGGGCCAAAAAAACGTGTTTTAGCATTTTTTTTGCCTGAAAATTGACATTTTTCTAGCACAGTACAAATCAACTTTTTGGGCCAAAAAAACGTGTTTTAGCATTTTTTTTGCCTGAAAATTGAAATTTTTCTAGCACAGTACAAATCGACTTTTTGGGTCAAAAAAACGTGTTTTAGCATTTTTTTTGCCTGAAAATTGAAATTTTTCTAGCACAGTACAAATCGACTTTTTGGGCCAAAAAAACGTGTTTTAGCATTTATTTTGCCTGAAAATTGAAATTTTTCTAGCACAGTACAAATCGACTTTTTGGGCCAAAAAAACGTGTTTTAGCATTTTTTTTGCCTGAAAATTGAAATTTTTCTAGCACAGTACAAATCGACTTTTTGGGCCAAAAAAACGTGTTTTAGCATTTTTTTTGCCTGAAAATTGAAATTTTTCTAGCACAGTACAAATCGACTTTTTGGGCCAAAAAAACGTGTTTTAGCATTTTTTTGCCTGTATATTGAAATTTTTCTAGCACAGTACAAATCGACTTTTTGGGCCAAAAAAACGTGTTTTAGCATTTTTTTTGCCTGAAAATTGAAATTTTTCTAGCACATTACAAATCGACTTTTTGGGCCAAAAAAACGTGTTTTAGCATTTTTTTTGCCTGAAAATTGAAATTTTTCTAGCACAGTACAAATCGACTTTTTGGGCCAAAAAAACGTGTTTTAGCATTTATTTTGCCTGAAAATTGAAATTTTTCTAGCACAGTACAAATCGACTTTTTGGGCCAAAAAAACGTGTTTTAGCATTTTTTTTGCCTGAAAATTGAAATTTTTCTAGCACAGTACAAATCGACTTTTTGAGCCAAAAAAACGTGTTTTAGCATTTTTTTTGCCTGAAAATTGAAATTTTTCTAGCACAGTACAAATCGACTTTTTGGGCCAAAAACCGTGTTTTAGCATTTTTTTTGCCTGAAAATTGAAATTTTTCTAGCACAGTACAAATCGACTTTTTGGGCCAAAAAAACGTGTTTTAGCATTTTTTTTGCCTGAAAATTGAAATTTTTCTAGCACAGTACAAATCGACTTTTTGGGCCAAAAAAACGTGTTTTAGCATTTTTTTTGCCTGAAAATTGAAATTTTTCTAGCACAGTACAAATCGACTTTTTGGGCCAAAAAAACGTGTTTTAGCATTTTTTTTGCCTGAAAATTGAAATTTTTCTAGCACATTACAAATCGACTTTTTGGGCCAAAAAAACGTGTTTTAGCATTTTTTTTGCCTGAAAATTGAAATTTTTCTAGCACAGTACAAATCGACTTTTTGGGCCAAAAAAACGTGTTTTAGCATTTTTTTTGCCTGAAAATTGAAATTTTTCTAGCACATTACAAATCGATTTTTTGGGCCAAAAAAACGTATTTTAGCATTTTTTTTGCCTGAAAATTGAAATTTTTCTAGCACATTACAAATCGACTTTTTGGGCCAAAAAAACGTGTTTTAGCATTTTTTTTGCCTGAAAATTGAAATTTTTCTAGCACAGTACAAATCGACTTTTTGGGCCAAAAAAACGTGTTTTAGCATTTTTTTTGCCTGAAAATTGAAATTTTTCTAGCACAGTACAAATCGACTTTTTGGGCCAAAAAAACGTGTTTTAGCATTTTTTTTGCCTGAAAATTGAAATTTTTCTAGCACAGTACAAATCGACTTTTTGGGCCAAAAAAACGTGTTTTAGCATTTTTTTTGCCTGAAAATTGACATTTTTCTAGCACAGTACAAATCAACTTTTTGGGCCAAAAAAACGTGTTTTAGCATTTTTTTTGCCTGAAAATTGAAATTTTTCTAGCACAGTACAAATCGACTTTTTGGGTCAAAAAAAACGTATTTTAGCATTTTTTTTGCCTGAAAATTGAAATTTTTCTAGCACAGTACAAATCGACTTTTTGGGCCAAAAAAACGTGTTTTAGCATTTTTTTTGCCTGAAAATTGAAATTTTTCTAGCACAGTACAAATCGACTTTTTGGGCCAAAAAAACGTGTTTTAGCATTTTTTTTGCCTGAAAATTGAAATTTTTCTAGCACAGTACAAATCGACTTTTTGGGCCAAAAAAACGTGTTTTAGCATTTTTTTTTGCCTGAAAATTGAAATTTTTCTAGCACAGTACAAATCGACTTTTTGGGCCAAAAAAACGTGTTTTAGCATTTTTTTTGCCTGAAAATTGAAATTTTTCTAGCACAGTACAAATCGACTTTTTGGGCCAAAAAAACGTGTTTTAGCATTTTTTTTGCCTGAAAATTGAAATTTTTCTAGCACATTACAAATCGACTTTTTGGGCCAAAAAAACATGTTTTAGCATTTTTTTTGCCTGAAAATTGAAATTTTTCTAGCACATTACAAATCGACTTTATGGGCCAAAAAAACGTGTTTTAGCATTTTTTTTGCCTGAAAATTGAAATTTTTCTAGCACAGTACAAATCGACTTTTTGGGCCAAAAAAACGTGTTTTAGCATTTTTTTTGCCTGAAAATTGACATTTTTCTAGCACAGTACAAATCGACTTTTTGGGCCAAAAAAACGTGTTTTAGAATTTTTTTTGCCTGAAAATAGAAATTTTTCTAGCACAGTACAAATCGACTTTTTGGGCCAAAAAAACGTGTTTTAGCATTTTTTTTGCCTGAAAATTGAAATTTTTCTAGCACATTACAAATCGACTTTTTGGGCCAAAAAAACGTGTTTTAGCATTTTTTTTGCCTGAAAATTGAAATTTTTCTAGCACAGTACAAATCGACTTTTTGGGCCAAAAAAACGTGTTTTAGCATTTTTTTTGCCTGAAAATTGAAATTTTTCTAGCACATTACAAATCGATTTTTTGGGCCAAAAAAACGTGTTTTAGCATTTTTTTTGCCTGAAAATTGAAATTTTTCTAGCACAGTACAAATCGACTTTTTGGGCCAAAAAAACGTGTTTTAGCATTTTTTTTGCCTGAAAATTGAAATTTTTCTAGCACATTACAAATCGATTTTTTGGGCCAAAAAAACGTGTTTTAGCATTTTTTTTGCCTGAAAATTGAAATTTTTCTAGCACATTACAAATCGACTTTTTGGGCCAAAAAAACGTGTTTTAGCATTTTTTTTGCCTGAAAATTGAAATTTTTCTAGCACAGTACAAATCGACTTTTTGGGCCAAAAAAACGTGTTTTAGCATTTTTTTTGCCTGAAAATTGAAATTTTTCTAGCACAGTACAAATCGACTTTTTGGGCCAAAAAAACGTGTTTTAGCATTTTTTTTGCCTGAAAATTGAAATTTTTCTAGCACAGTACAAATCGACTTTTTGGGCCAAAAAAACGTGTTTTAGCATTTTTTTTGCCTGAAAATTGACATTTTTCTAGCACAGTACAAATCAACTTTTTGGGCCAAAAAAACGTGTTTTAGCATTTTTTTTGCCTGAAAATTGAAATTTTTCTAGCACAGTACAAATCGACTTTTTGGGTCAAAAAAACGTGTTTTAGCATTTTTTTTGCCTGAAAATTGAAATTTTTCTAGCACAGTACAAATCGACTTTTTGGGCCAAAAAAACGTGTTTTAGCATTTTTTTTGCCTGAAAATTGAAATTTTTCTAGCACAGTACAAATCGACTTTTTGGGCCAAAAAAACGTGTTTTAGCATTTTTTTTGCCTGAAAATTGAAATTTTTCTAGCACAGTACAAATCGACTTTTTGGGCCAAAAAAACGTGTTTTAGCATTTTTTTTGCCTGAAAATTGAAATTTTTCTAGCACAGTACAAATCGACTTTTTGGGCCAAAAAAACGTGTTTTAGTATTTTTTTTGCCTGAAAATTGAAATTTTTCTAGCACAGTACAAATCGACTTTTTGGGCCAAAAAAACGTGTTTTAGCATTTTTTTTGCCTGAAAATTGAATTTTTTCTAGCACAGTACAAATCGACTTTTTGGGCCAAAAAAACGTGTTTTAGCATTTATTTTGCCTGAAAATTGAAATTTTTCTAGCACAGTACAAATCGACTTTTTGGGCCAAAAAAATGTGTTTTAGCATTTTTTTTGCCTGAAAATTGAAATTTTTCGAGCACATTACAAATCGACTTTTTGGGCCAAAAAAACGTGTTTTAGCATTTTTTTTGCCTGAAAATTGAAATTTTTCTAGCACAGTACAAATCGACTTTTTGGGCCAAAAAAACGTGTTTTAGCATTTTTTTTGCCTGAAAATTGAAATTTTTCTAGCACAGTACAAATCGACTTTTTGGGCCAAAAAAACGTGTTTTAGCATTTTTTTTGCCTGAAAATTGAAATTTTTCTAGCACATTACAAATCGACTTTTTGGGCAAAAAAAACGTGTTTTAGCATTTTTTTTGCCTGAAAATTGAAATTTTTCTAGCACAGTACAAATCGACTTTTTGGGCCAAAAAAACGTGTTTTAGCATTTATTTTGCCTGAAAATTGAAATTTTTCTAGCACAGTACAAATCGACTTTTTGGGCCAAAAAAACGTGTTTTAGCATTTTTTTTGCCTGAAAATTGAAATTTTTCTAGCACAGTACAAATCGACTTTTTGAGCCAAAAAAACGTGTTTTAGCATTTTTTTTGCCTGAAAATTGAAATTTTTCTAGCACAGTACAAATCGACTTTTTGGGCCAAAAACCGTGTTTTAGCATTTTTTTTGCCTGAAAATTGAAATTTTTCTAGCACAGTACAAATCGACTTTTTGGGCCAAAAAAACGTGTTTTAGCATTTTTTTTGCCTGAAAATTGAAATTTTTCTAGCACAGTACAAATCGACTTTTTGGGCCAAAAAAACGTGTTTTAGCATTTTTTTTGCCTGAAAATTGAAATTTTTCTAGCACAGTACAAATCGACTTTTTGGGCCAAAAAAACGTGTTTTAGCATTTTTTTTGCCTGAAAATTGAAATTTTTCTAGCACATTACAAATCGACTTTTTGGGCCAAAAAAACGTGTTTTAGCATTTTTTTTGCCTGAAAATTGAAATTTTTCTAGCACAGTACAAATCGACTTTTTGGGCCAAAAAAACGTGTTTTAGCATTTTTTTTGCCTGAAAATTGAAATTTTTCTAGCACATTACAAATCGATTTTTTGGGCCAAAAAAACGTGTTTTAGCATTTTTTTTGCCTGAAAATTGAAATTTTTCTAGCACATTACAAATCGACTTTTTGGGCCAAAAAAACGTGTTTTAGCATTTCTTTTGCCTGAAAATTGAAATTTTTCTAGCACAGTACAAATCGACTTTTTGGGCCAAAAAAACGTGTTTTAGCATTTTTTTTGCCTGAAAATTGAAATTTTTCTAGCACAGTACAAATCGACTTTTTGGGCCAAAAAAACGTGTTTTAGCATTTTTTTTGCCTGAAAATTGAAATTTTTCTAGCACAGTACAAATCGACTTTTTGGGCCAAAAAAACGTGTTTTAGCATTTTTTTTGCCTGAAAATTGAAATTTTTCTAGCACAGTACAAATCGACTTTTTGGGCCAAAAAAACGTGTTTTAGCATTTTTTTTGCCAGAAAATTGAAATTTTTCTAGCACAGTACAAATCGACTTTTTGGGCCAAAAAAACGTGTTTTAGCATTTTTTTTGCCTGAAAATTGAAATTTTTTTAGCACATTACAAATCGACTTTTTGGGCCAAAAAAACGTGTTTTAGCATTTTTTTTGCCTGAAAATTGAAATTTTTCTAGCACAGTACAAATCGACTTTTTGGGCCAAAAAAACGTGTTTTAGCATTTTTTTTGCCTGAAAATTGAAATTTTTCTAGCACATTACAAATCGATTTTTTGGGCCAAAAAAACGTGTTTTAGCATTTTTTTTGCCTGAAAATTGAAATTTTTCTAGCACATTACAAATCGACTTTTTGGGCCAAAAAAACGTGTTTTAGCATTTTTTTTGCCTGAAAATTGAAATTTTTCTAGCACAGTACAAATCGACTTTTTGGGCCAAAAAAACGTGTTTTAGCATTTTTTTTGCCTGAAAATTGAAATTTTTCTAGCACAGTACAAATCGACTTTTTGGGCCAAAAAAACGTGTTTTAGCATTTTTTTTGCCTGAAAATTGAAATTTTTCTAGCACAGTACAAATCGACTTTTTGGGCCAAAAAAACGTGTTTTAGCATTTTTTTTGCCTGAAAATTGACATTTTTCTAGCACAGTACAAATCAACTTTTTGGGCCAAAAAAACGTGTTTTAGCATTTTTTTTGCCTGAAAATTGAAATTTTTCTAGCACAGTACAAATCGACTTTTTGGGTCAAAAAAAACGTATTTTAGCATTTTTTTTGCCTGAAAATTGAAATTTTTCTAGCACAGTACAAATCGACTTTTTGGGCCAAAAAAACGTGTTTTAGCATTTTTTTTGCCTGAAAATTGAAATTTTTCTAGCACAGTACAAATCGACTTTTTGGGCCAAAAAAACGTGTTTTAGCATTTTTTTTGCCTGAAAATTGAAATTTTTCTAGCACAGTACAAATCGACTTTTTGGGCCAAAAAAACGTGTTTTAGCATTTTTTTTGCCTGAAAATTGAAATTTTTCTAGCACAGTACAAATCGACTTTTTGGGCCAAAAAAACGTGTTTTAGCATTTTTTTTGCCTGAAAATTGAAATTTTTCTAGCACAGTACAAATCGACTTTTTGGGCCAAAAAAACGTGTTTTAGCATTTTTTTTGCCTGAAAATTGAAATTTTTCTAGCACATTACAAATCGACTTTTTGGGCCAAAAAAACATGTTTTAGCATTTTTTTTGCCTGAAAATTGAAATTTTTCTAGCACATTACAAATCGACTTTATGGGCCAAAAAAACGTGTTTTAGCATTTTTTTTGCCTGAAAATTGAAATTTTTCTAGCACAGTACAAATCGACTTTTTGGGCCAAAAAAACGTGTTTTAGCATTTTTTTTGCCTGAAAATTGACATTTTTCTAGCACAGTACAAATCGACTTTTTGGGCCAAAAAAACGTGTTTTAGCATTTTTTTTGCCTGAAAATAGAAATTTTTCTAGCACAGTACAAATCGACTTTTTGGGCCAAAAAAACGTGTTTTAGCATTTTTTTTGCCTGAAAATTGAAATTTTTCTAGCACATTACAAATCGACTTTTTGGGCCAAAAAAACGTGTTTTAGCATTTTTTTTGCCTGAAAATTGAAATTTTTCTAGCACAGTACAAATCGACTTTTTGGGCCAAAAAAACGTGTTTTAGCATTTTTTTTGCCTGAAAATTGAAATTTTTCTAGCACATTACAAATCGATTTTTTGGGCCAAAAAAACGTGTTTTAGCATTTTTTTTGAATGAAAATTGAAATTTTTCTAGCACAGTACAAATCGACTTTTTGGGCCAAAAAAACGTGTTTTAGCATTTTTTTTGCCTGAAAATTGAAATTTTTCTAGCACATTACAAATCGATTTTTTGGGCCAAAAAAACGTGTTTTAGCATTTTTTTTGCCTGAAAATTGAAATTTTTCTAGCACATTACAAATCGACTTTTTGGGCCAAAAAAACGTGTTTTAGCATTTTTTTTGCCTGAAAATTGAAATTTTTCTAGCACAGTACAAATCGACTTTTTGGGCCAAAAAAACGTGTTTTAGCATTTTTTTTGCCTGAAAATTGAAATTTTTCTAGCACAGTACAAATCGACTTTTTGGGCCAAAAAAACGTGTTTTAGCTTTTTTTTTGCCTGAAAATTGAAATTTTTCTAGCACAGTACAAATCGACTTTTTGGGCCAAAAAAACGTGTTTTAGCATTTTTTTTGCCTGAAAATTGACATTTTTCTAGCACAGTACAAATCAACTTTTTGGGCCAAAAAAACGTGTTTTAGCATTTTTTTTGCCTGAAAATTGAAATTTTTCTAGCACAGTACAAATCGACTTTTTGGGTCAAAAAAACGTGTTTTAGCATTTTTTTTGCCTGAAAATTGAAATTTTTCTAGCACAGTACAAATCGACTTTTTGGGCCAAAAAAACGTGTTTTAGCATTTTTTTTGCCTGAAAATTGAAATTTTTCTAGCACAGTACAAATCGACTTTTTGGGCCAAAAAAACGTGTTTTAGCATTTTTTTTGCCTGAAAATTGAAATTTTTCTAGCACAGTACAAATCGACTTTTTGGGCCAAAAAAACGTGTTTTAGCATTTTTTTTGCCTGAAAATTGAAATTTTTCTAGCACAGTACAAATCGACTTTTTGGGCCAAAAAAACGTGTTTTAGCATTTTTTTTGCCTGAAAATTGAAATTTTTCTAGCACAGTACAATTCGACTTTTTGGGCCAAAAAAACGTGTTTTAGCATTTTTTTTGCCTGAAAATTGAAATTTTTCTAGCACAGTACAAATCGACTTTTTGGGTCAAAAAAACGTGTTTTAGCATTTTTTTTGCCTGAAAATTGAAATTTTTCTAGCACAGTACAAATCGACTTTTTGGGCCAAAAAAACGTGTTTTAGCATTTTTTTTGCCTGAAAATTGAAATTTTTCTAGCACAGTACAAATCGACTTTTTGGGCCAAAAAAACGTGTTTTAGCATTTTTTTTGCCTGAAAATTGAAATTTTTCTAGCACAGTACAAATCGACTTTTTGGGCCAAAAAAACGTGTTTTAGCATTTTTTTTGCCTGAAAATTGAAATTTTTCTAGCACAGTACAAATCGACTTTTTGGGCCAAAAAAACGTGTTTTAGCATTTTTTTTGCCTGAAAATTGAATTTTTTCTAGCACAGTACAAATCGACTTTTTGGGCCAAAAAAACGTGTTTTAGCATTTTTTTTGCCTGAAAATTGAAATTTTTCTAGCACAGTACAAATCGACTTTTTGGGCCAAAAAAACGTGTTTTAGCATTTTTTTTGCCTGAAAATTGAAATTTTTCTAGCACAGTACAAATCGACTTTTTAGGCCAAAAAAACGTGTTTTAGCATTTTTTTTGCCTGAAAATTGAAATTTTTCTAGCACAGTACAAATTGACTTTTTAGGCCAAAAAAACGTGTTTTAGCATTTTTTTTGCCTGAAAATTGAAATTTTTCTAGCACAGTACAAATCGACTTTTTGGGCCAAAAAAACGTGTTTTAGCATTTTTTTTGCCTGAAAATTGAAATTTTTCTAGCACAGTACAAATCGACTTTTTGGGCCAAAAAAACGTGTTTTAGCATTTTTTTGGCCTGAAAATTGAAATTTTTCTAGCACAGTACAAATCGACTTTTTGGCCAAAAAAACGTGTTTTAGCATTTTTTTGGCCTGAAAATTGAAATTTTTCTAGCACAGTACAAATCGACTTTTTGGGCCAAAAAAACGTGTTTTAGCATTTTTTTTGCCTGAAAATTGAAATTTTTCTAGCACATTACAAATCGACTTTTTGGGCCAAAAAAACGTGTTTTAGCATTTTTTTTGCCTGAAAATTGAAATTTTTCTAGCACAGTACAAATCGACTTTTTGGGCCAAAAAAACGTGTTTTAGCATTTTTTTTGCCTGAAAATTGAAATTTTTCTAGCACAGTACAAATCGACTTTTTGGGCCAAAAAAACGTGTTTTAGCATTTTTTTTGCCTGAAAATTGAAATTTTTCTAGCACAGTCCAAATCGACTTTTTGGGCCAAAAAAACGTGTTTTAGCATTTTTTTTGCCTGAAAATTGAAATTTTTCTAGCACAGTACAAATCGACTTTTTGGGCCAAAAAAACGTGTTTTAGCATTTTTTTTGCCTGAAAATTGAAATTTTTCTAGCACAGTACAAATCGACTTTTTGGGCCAAAAAAACGTGTTTTAGCATTTTTTTTGCCTGAAAATTGAAATTTTTCTAGCACAGTACAAATCGACTTTTTGGGCCAAAAAAACGTGTTTTAGCATTTTTTTGGCATGAAAATTGAAATTTTTCTAGCACAGTACAAATCGACTTTTTGGGCCAAAAAAACGTGTTTTAGTATTTTTTTTGCCTGAAAATTGAAATTTTTCTAGCACAGTACAAATCGACTTTTTGGGCCAAAAAAACGTGTTTTAGCATTTTTTTTGCCTGAAAATTGAAATTTTTCTAGCACAGTACAAATCGACTTTTTGGGCCAAAAAAACGTGTTTTAGTATTTTTTTTGCCTGAAAATTGAAATTTTTCTAGCACAGTACAAATCGACTTTTTGGGCCAAAAAAACGTGTTTTAGCATATTTTTTGCCTGAAAATTGAAATTTTTCTAGCACAGTACAAATCGAATTGTTGGGCCAAAAAAACGTGTTTTATCATTTTTTTTGCCTGAAAATTGAAATTTTTCTAGCACAGTACAAATCGACTTTTTGGGCCAAAAAAATGTGTTTTAGCATTTTTTTTGCCTGAAAATTGAAATTTTTCTAGCACAGTACAAATCGACTTTTTGGGTCAAAAAAACGTGTTTTAGCATTTTTTTTGCCTGAAAATTGAAATTTTTCTAGCACAGTACAAATCGACTTTTTGGGCCAAAAAAACGTGTTTTAGCATTTTTTTGGCCTGAAAATTGAAATTTTTCTAGCACAGTACAAATCGACTTTTTGGGCCAAAAAAACGTGTTTTAGCATTTTTTTGGCCTGAAAATTGAAATTTTTCTAGCACAGTACAAATCGACTTTTTGGGCCAAAAAAACGTGTTTTAGCATTTTTTTTGCCTGAAAATTGAAATTTTTCTAGCACAGTACAAATCGACTTTTTGGGCCAAAAAAACGTGTTTTAGCATTTTTTGTGCCTGAAAATTGAAATTTTTCTAGCACAGTACAAATCGACTTTTTGGGCCAAAAAACGTGTTTTAGCATTTTTTTTGCCTGAAAATTGAAATTTTTCTAGCACAGTACAAATCGACTTTTTGGGCCAAAAAAACGTGTTTTAGCATTTTTTTTTGCCTGAAAATTGAAATTTTTCTAGCACAGTCCAAATCGACTTTTTGGGCCAAAAAAACGTGTTTTAGCATTTATTTTGCCTGAAAATTGAAATTTTTCTAGCACAGTACAAATCGACTTTTTGGGCCAAAAAAACGTGTTTTAGCATTTTTTTTGCCTGAAAATTGAAATTTTCCTAGCACAGTACAAATCGACTTTTTGGGCCAAAAAAACGTGTTTTAGCTTTTTTTTTGCCTGAAAATTGAAATTTTTCTAGCACAGTACAAATCGACTTTTTGGGCCAAAAAAACGTGTTTTAGCATTTTTTTGCCTGTATATTGAAATTTTTCTAGCACAGTACAAATCGACTTTTTGGGCCAAAAAAACGTGTTTTAGCATTTTTTTTGCCTGAAAATTGAAATTTTTCTAGCACATTACAAATCGACTTTTTGGGCCAAAAAAACGTGTTTTAGCATTTTTTTGCCTGAAAATTGAAATTTTTCTAGCACAGTACAAATCGACTTTTTGGGCCAAAAAAACGTGTTTTAGCATTTATTTTGCCTGAAAATTGAAATTTTTCTAGCACAGTACAAATCGACTTTTTGGGCCAAAAAAACGTGTTTTAGCATTTTTTTTGCCTGAAAATTGAAATTTTTCTAGCACAGTACAAATCGACTTTTTGAGCCAAAAAAACGTGTTTTAGCATTTTTTTTGCCTGAAAATTGAAATTTTTCTAGCACAGTACAAATCGACTTTTTGGGCCAAAAACCGTGTTTTAGCATTTTTTTTGCCTGAAAATAGAAATTTTTCTAGCACAGTACAAATCGACTTTTTGGGCCAAAAAAACGTGTTTTAGCATTTTTTTTGCCTGAAAATTGAAATTTTTCTAGCACAG